>ML814825.1:113565-124382 GCA_009831015.1 Picea engelmannii | reverse complement strand
CAGGACAAGTCTGGCTGAGAAGAAGAAGATGGGTCCTCCAGGACCATGCTTAGGTCGCTCCTGCTCTCGGTACTCCATGTCTAGGACCATGTGGGCCTCGAGACATGATCTCCTAGTTATCCCTAGATATCGGGGATAACATGTCCTACTTAGGGAAAGTCCTGGCTTCTATTTAATTTGTGTCATTTACATTTTGGCATTAGTTTGTGTACTTCCCTAAGAGCATTTATGCTTAATTGTGGTAGCCTTCCAAAAATATGTTTGGGAGCAGCTTTTTGATGGTACATATGCAGTAGAAATCTTCAAATTTTGTCATTGTTGGATAACTTGTGAATGGTTGAATCAATATATTTATGTTTTCAAATGTTGAAATAATGAGATATGTTTCTAGTTGGTTGTTACCTGAAGTTGAATGAATTGCTTGTTTACAGTTTGAAGCTCATAACAATTTCGCTATTAGAACGATATATTTTTAATGGTCATGTTATATATATATGGTAAATTTCCCTGTATCTGTTTCTATGCAACTTAAATGTCTTCTAGTAGCCAAAGATGGCCACTGGAACTACAAAAGTACAATGACTAGTGTGTACATTGGGTGTGCCTAAAGAATTTTGGTGAAAAAGTAGTGCCAGGAAGTGTAGAACAGATGTAATAAAGAAGCTTTACAAGAAATATAATGAAGTACAAGATTGCTAAAAGGGGCGAGGACATGAAGGATGGTACCTGCTATCGCACAGTTTGTAGCTAGGAGAAAAGGCTATAAGGTAGAGGGACAAACTGGTGTAACAGGAACGTATCCCACCCAATGTCACCACGATGGGATGGTTCTTTCTCTTTAGGGAGGTGAGGCCCAAGGGAGACGTCCCCGGTGACCTGGGGTTTTGAAGAGGCAAAAGGCTAATAAGACCAAGATAAGGTTTCCCCCTTCACAAGTCACCACCCAAACAGATAGTCCAGACAAAGGCCAATTTAATGTAATCCCCCAAAGAAAGTATACCTGCTTGGAACAAATCAACAACAAACTGATATATGCAAGCTATTTCAATGGGTTAGTACTTCATAAGACTATCTGATAAATACACATAAGCAATTAGCAATAAATGTTGACGAAGTCAATGTTTATCAATATAGCAATGAAAATAATGTCACTTCATCAATAATTATTAGAATGATGTGGCATTTAATGTAATAAACCAACACTTTACTCAATTTATTCCTAAAACCACATTCAATTGCTCACAAATGAAACGTTGCTGCAATGAAGGTGAAGTATCCAATAATGACGTCAACAACTTAGGGTTAGTAGGGTTAGCTAGAGCTAGGGTTAGTGTAGTTTGGGTTTCAATTCGAAAGGTTTGAGAGTGTTTAGATCAAGTTCTACTTCAACGTTTGAGGTCTTAGATCAGTGCCTTAGGGTTTAATGGAGTCATAAGTGAAGGACGCAGAGGTTGAAGGAGGTAGGATTTCAAGGACTAGAGGGAAAAGTTTTGAAGTGTTGCTAAAGTAGGGCCTCAAAAACGGAACCCTAGGGGAGAGAGGCTCACTCCGGTGTTGCTAAAGTAAGGCCTCGTGCTCTCTCCTCCTTCCCGACAAACAACTAGCTCAAATGAAGCACAAAATCAAGACAACAAGGCTTAATGAGGGAGAGTGTTGCTACAACAAGGCTCTTTCATCAAACCCTAAAAGAAAACGACTCTAAGTGTAGATAACCTAGGCCTGGGACGTCTTCTTCCTCTTAGATTCTAAATGGTACGACTAGCACAGGGGAAAGAGAAAAAGGAGTGTAGCTACGACTAGGCTCTCTTTCTCTCCTTCAATGGCTGAAAGTTTCTCTATCAGGGGACATGAGACAAGGACCTACTTGTGTGCTTGTCACCTAGGGTTTTGATTCAGTAAAATAAATAAACATATGCAAGAAATTAGACTACAACCATTCATTCAAGAAGTTTTGCAGAAAAATACTTACAATTCATCAAGAAATAACCATGCAAACCCTAGTTGTAACACATTCCTTCAAGAGAAACACCATAAAATGCCAAAAATTGTCTTCCTTCAACAAGTGCGCCTCACTAGATCAGCCAAAACCCTAGAATAGGGCGCAAATTTTAAACCTCACCAAGTGGTGAGTGAAAGATGATCCTAAAATGAGAGTCAAAACCCTCAATATATAGTGTATCAATGACCTAATTTACTTTTTAAGTCATAAAAATGCCGACAAGGCCATAATACCAAAATAAGATTGTTTTTACATTAAATTGTCAAATTAAAACCCTAATTGAGCTGTAAAGAGAGTAAAAGCCCCTTCAAGGGAGGCGCTAGCCCTTTCTAGGGAAAATGAGACATCTAGGAGCAAAACGTTAGCCCCCCAGGGGCCTCTCCAACATGCCACACGTGCCACTGCTGCCCAGTTTGCCTCCAAAAGCGTCCATGAAGTTGGATGACGTCATGGTGAAGATGGGGACGTCCTAAGCCTTCCAAGGCTAGCATTCCACTGAAAAGGGGTCATTCCCCCAGGTCTAGTCCTGCCAGAGTGTCTCTGGTGGAACGTCCTCTTCCTCTCAGGTGAAAAACCCCTGATCAAGCTATGTCCTGTCTCTGCCCCCTGATGGGGTCTCAACATCCATTTGGTGGGCTCCTCAGCCCCATGGAGGTCCGAACTGGTCATCTCCCCATGTGTACCGGTCCAAATGGTACCTGTCCATCGAGCATGGTCCTGCACATCAAAATCTATGCCCTCCATGGGCTCATCAGTCACAGGGATCATAGCAATGTCAATCACATCTCATCATCAATATTATTAAACATGTGCATAAAAACCCTAATACATCAGTCAATAGCTCAAAGACATTACAAAAAACTGCAATACAAGATTGGAGAAAATGACAAGGTGTCCTATTGGGCTAGTGTCCACAAGAAAAGGAGAGTTTCCAGAAAGATCTCATCCAAGCCATGTAAGTGAGGTGATGTGGTTAGGGGATGTCCAAACATGTGGGTGCAGAGAGGGCCAAGGATGCATAAATATTACCTGTGGATGCCTTTGTAGAAGGCGAGTTGTACCTATCATGGATGCATTTTTTTCCAAGCCCATTCTTGCTTTTATTCTTGTTTTATTCTTTAATTTGCTTTTTTTTGTTCAATAACTAACTAGGGGACACTGCCTTGGCATGGTGACCAGAGCTGACAACGTTACCCACAAATACTTTCACAGAAATGAGAAGGTTGGCTCGTGATGAGACCCCCTTTCCCTTGGCCATGCAACCAAAGGTCACTGCCCTGGCGTGGTAACCAGATGGTGGCAATGTCATATTGTTAGGTACCCATGGACCTAATAGGCTAGCTCGTGATGAGACCCCCTATCCTCTGACTAGGTCTTGTTTTGTTATTTTCCCGGTCCCTCTTATTTCTTGTTGAGAGGCCTTTTATTGCCTTCTCAGGGATCCCCGGGCGAAGCATCTCGAGGTTTTATTTCTAGGCTTTTGTCTTTTACCAATTGCTTTTACCTTCTGGGCCTTTAGCCCCTTCTTCCCACGAGATAAGGTGCAATCCTGCAAATAGGTCAACCCAATGCCCAGACAAGGGGAATGGAATAAATGAGCGGGAGATAAGATGAAACAGTGGTGCTATGATGGGAGCGGACGATGGCTTTTCAGAAATTCCCCCAGTGGCAAACCAAGACCTATGGGCACAGGCTTGCTAGGGCACCCTGTCAATTTCCCCAAGCATGGTCAAGTGGGCTAATGTAAGATCCAAGCAGTTGTTAGAGATAAAAGGAATCAAATGCATATATTTAAAGGTTTCAATGATCAAAAGTGACACATACCATGATACCTGGACCAATTACCTCATGGAGCAAGAACCTCTTCTGATATAAGATCAAGCCGATGGTGATGGATGTTGTTGTCGCTGACAAGACAAAGATGATGAATGAAGAAAAGGTGGGCCCTCCAGGGCCATGCTCAAGTCAATCCTGCTCTCGGTACTCCATGTCTGGGACCTGTGGGCCTTGAGACATGATCTCCTAGTTATCCCTAAAAGGTGGGGATAACAGTACCAAGATTAAATCCATAAAATAGTAACAACTAGAGTATAGTGCCAAGCAATAGCTCTCACGTCATGCAAGGATGGGAAAAAGTTGAGGATTAGATTCGTTCTTACAGTTGGCTACTGTCTTTGATATCTAGATTCCCCGATCTCAAGTGGTAACTTGTTCACAAGGCCTCTTATGGCATGAACCATCCAAAAGTTTAAAGTAAGAAGTGATGAGTCTGGACTTGGCAATATGGGAAGACGACGTATCATTGAGGTTTTTTTGCCTGAAAATATGTCATCTCATGTAGGAATATATGTAAACTTTAAAAAAAATATTATGGTCACCTTTAGTGACCAAACTGTTGGGGACATGCAGGTGTCCCTCAACGGGCTTGAGGGACATCCTAGCATCCTTCCTAGACGGGGAAAAGTCCTCAAGATGTCAAACAAATGTACCATATGTCCTAGAGACGTTGGAGGATGCAAGAGACATGTACAAACGTCCCCAAATGGAAGAAAACATCAAGGACTAGTCCCCCACTTTAGGGAATAGTGATCTAAATGAAGTAATCCTCAGAATTGAGTTCCCAAATACAAAGTTTATCGATGTGATGCTCTCTCAAAAGATGATGATTTGTCTCTGCATGGAGCTAATGAGAATAGACTTAAAGTTGTGCTCGAGGAACCCTCAAGCTTCAAGGTAGTTGCATGTTGATATACTTTAGGGTGCAGATGATGCCATCTCAAAAATGCAGGTAAAAGTGAAACTAGTGGAGAATTTTTGGAGCAAGGGTCTCCTTTGGCTCAATCCATGTGACTTTCAAATAAGCAATGTAGATCTCCTCACCAATACCTCTATTAACATCCCTCTTGGTGAGAATAGGAGCATCAAAAGAGAATTCTAGAGGGGGGGCTTAGTTAAAATGTCCAAATTTAGCTATTGGAGAAGGTAGGTGACCCTAGCATACCAACTAGTTCCAAAGCCTTGGGTAGCAAGCTTCTCTGAATATTGAAGAGATAGATACAGATATTTGTTGCATCTTGAATCAGAGTTAACAATCCATTAAATCCTCTGCAACATGATCACAATGTGGAAAATCATTCAAGTAAGAAAGGGTGAGCACCAAGCTCAGCTAAGATCAAATGCAGTACCCTTTACTTGGCTTGAATATGCTTTGAAAATAGTGATGAGAACTATCTCAATGTAGGTTCCCACCTGTTTGTTTCATATATAGGCTCCAAACCTCATGTCCATAAGAATGTAAGTGATCACCAAAGTGTGGAAGAGGTGAATCTTTAGCCCAAATGTTCCAGAACTAGAGCTGAAAACAGTGTCTTTCCAATGTTGCTAGTGCTGTGCAACCCTTAGTTTTGTTTCTGTTGCTAGGACCAGGCAAGAATATGATCTAATGAATACTAGGTCCAAGTGTAAGACACGACTACTTCCATTGACTGCCTTTTATCGGTTAGAATTATAGTGGACATTTCCTTTTTAGACATGTTAAACACATAATGTTTTCTTTTCAAGGTTGAGCTGTAAACCAAGATTATCACATGATGAACTAAGAGTATCAAGATGCTTTTTAAGACCCATGACGCTATAATATAACAAAACAATGTTGTCAGTGAACAGTGGGGGAATTGCTAAAGAGAAAACATTAGCAAGACTGTCTTAATTTGACAGCATAAATAGTAGAACTACAAATATTCTTTCCTCAATTGCATGGCTTATAAATATTTGTCGGGAAGAAAACAGATCTGCATGAAGCTCCATACCAAATTAGTTCAACCTTATGCTGACCGTAGAAACATAAAGGCAAGGAAACTTTATCTGGATATCCAAGACAGGGAAATCTTAAATCAACTCAAACTCTCTCACGTTCCTTTTTATTCATCTTCATAGGAATAGCTTCTGGATATCATAAATACTTTTCTTGTTGTACTCTATTATGTTTATGTTACTATTATAGATTTTTCATGCTTATGTTTCGATTTCAATTTTTCAATTCTTCACTATCTTGTATACAAATTAGGTTTTAGGTACATAACATCGTTTGCTTGTTTGAGCCCACTAAATGAGCATATTCATTCATGTTGTTCTTCTAATTGCAGTATGCAATGAGCAAGAGAGATTGTAAAATTCATTTTAGGCTTGACCAATATTCATTTTGCTGTGAACTAGTTGATAAACTTTAAAGTTTTCAAGCACAATTGATAGCCATCGTAGAATCATACACTGAGTTAAATACATGGTCCATGGTGTCTATAGAAAGTTACAATCGCCATTTTTGGTGGTCACAAAATTTAAGCAATGGCAATGTAACTTTCTATCTCAAATTTCTATAAACTATTTTGTCAAACTTGACTTAAATATTTTGTATGAATGGGAAGACCTGTACAAAGCAATTAGAGCATTAGACATAGACCATGGGTTCAAGTAATCTATCCTGACTCAGAAAGGCAGTAGTCATGGAATGCCTAGATGAAGTTATAATCAGTGTTGTTTCTCTATCTTTTTCCAAGAGTTAGTATCATGGAAACTATTGCATATATTTCCCTCAAAAAATTTCTACAATTACCTTGACTTTTTCTCTAGGAAATTTTTGCCTCGTCTTCTCTTATGGATCTTTTATGTCTTGTGATTTTATGAAGACCTATAAAAGAGAGCAATCAAAGCAAATAGACAAGGCAAATGGTTTATTTTGCTATGAAAAGTATGAATCAAAGAACTAATTCTTGTTACTTTGAATTGTAGGAGAAGCAACGGGGCCGAAATGGCGTGCATTTCCATCGCAAGCATCCTTACTTGAATGTGCGGCTTATGATACAGATGACACCGATACATCAAATCTTATGGTTTCTTCTGACATTAGGTGGTCTTTTGAATGAAAAGACTCTTGCGCCACTTATTAGAACTTTGGTAGGTTGGGGTCAGCCTCGGCTTGCAGAAGCCTTGATCTCACCAATTCTAAACTGGTATACAGTTCAGGCAATGAGGGAAGAAATTAGAGAGTTGAGGTGAAAGCACAGCTTAGGCACATTCAAAAGATATCGTTAGCTTTGTGTACACTCAAGATTTTATTGCACAAGGAATCTTGTATGAGTCTAAAAAGTACTGGTGAATTGTTTGAATTGATATGTTACAATGATTATGGTGGTTCCTTTTATTCAAGAAATTATTAAAGCTTGGGAAAAATGTGATGGACTTTTAGTCAAGTCACTTTTCATCTGTGATGGTGGTTGATTGAAGTTTTAAAATAATGGAGGTTAATATCATCCTAGCAAAGCAAAGAATAAAATTATTTTTGTGCTATAATGTTGAAATGTAGTTGGAGTCTATATATTTTTTTTAATCTTTTGCCATAGTTATTAACCAAGCATTTCTGTAACTGAGACTTTTCCTGGTGCACAATATAGTAAATTGGGGTTTTTGTATTTTTTTGGGGAAAATACATCTTATATTTACAAAAATCTGTACAAAAGATGGAAGATATATACAATGGAGATCATAACCTCTTCCTCAAAGCAATTAGAGCTGTAATAAAATCAGAATACTCAGTTGGATCTAAAGATCAGGCATCTTTTATTAAAAGAGTTCCTTTAGCAAGGAGTTGATGGCCTATCTCATCCCACCACAGAGAACAAAAGGAAGACAAAGAACTATCCCCATGGGAAAAGATGGCCTTGCACCTAATTTTCCAAAGACCAAATAAAGTAGAGATCCTCAAGTAATGCCAAATCCCTACAAACATAGGATGAAACTTTGAGTGGCAATCCCCAATCAATGCAGACTGCCAGTGAACCTTGCCTAGAAACAACCCTGAATACTAATCCTCAAGAAACCTCCAACACTTACTGACAAACTGACACTCCCAAAGGAAGTGTTTAACTATCTCCAGAGAATGGAAAATAGAACAAAGATCATTGGAGAGTCCACTCTTGGCCAACTTGGCCTTGGATGACAGCCCTTGATAGATCACTAACTATGTAAAACCTCTTAGATTGTAGCAAAGCGGAACTGACCAAACCCGCTGAAGGTGCAAAATCCATCTATCCTCCATATCCATGGAGATCTTGCATGCATTAAGAACCGGGGATAATGGATGTCTTTGATGATATATGGGAGTCATACTAAAGAAGCGTATGGCCAAAGCACCACTCCCAATCCCTCCAAATTGGGGTAGGCATCCCAATGTTCATTTTAATAACTCTGTCTTAGTCCACTCTTGGCCAACATGGCCTTGGACGACACTGTTAAGTACCACAGATTTGAGTATAAAATCTCATACAAGATATCCAACAAGAATATAGAAATTCTTCACTCTTTATGAATATTGTCACCCCCTCTCACCTAGGGGTAACTAGAGATCATGTCTCATGGTCTGCAATGAAGACAATGATCCCGACGATGATGATTAGTATTCTCACAAACGACACCCCATCAGCCCTTCAAAAGCCTCACTCCTCATCATCACAACGCATCACACCCAATCAACATGGCTCGTTGGAAGAGGGTGGTCCGACACATTATGAGGTACAATAGTCCTTGTTTCATATAAAGTGTCATATTTAATGCATTTGGCATGTGAGTGAGGATCGTGTGTTGAAGTTGGATAATGGATCATAAACTCGAGAAGTTATTCTTTTACCTTGTTTCACCTTGGTGGCCATCATTAGTGTCCTAGTCCTGTGTTGTCACTCTTGGGGAACATGGGTACCACTGGGAGGCTTTGATAAGAGTAACGTACTGTCCCCCCCCATACTTAACGCTTTCCATCATGGAGCCTTCCGTAGCGTACTAAACTTTGGTATGGATGTTACATGTACACCAAAAAGACCCATGGTTTTGTTAGAATAATAGGTGTGCTCGTTTCACCGTAGACAATATAGCGATATTGTCACCCAACCATAGGCACAGAGGCCACCCTCGAGCACCTTAACCTTGACAGACAGAATAATTCTGGAAGCAAACCCTAGAACCAATAGCCAACCAAGGTAGCGTACCTCTCTCCAAAGCTAGCGTACCAAGCAAAAAGTCCAAACCATAACCAGGGAGAAAGTCCAACCATAACCAAAGACCAAGTCACCACTGCAGCAACTGCAGCTCTCCTCCAGTCATGCACACCACTTGTCCTTATGTAGTTGTGAGAGTGAGTGTGACAAATGAGCTCTAGTGCCCTCTTATTTATAGTCCTCCAAGTGACCTAACTGGGCCGAATTCTACTTTTGGAGGATAATGATTTAATATAAATTATTATCTTGAGCCGACTTGTCTTCTAAGGTTATTTCCTAACCTTCTAGGGTTTCTCTTGCTTCCTGGAATATTCTAGACTTGTCAAAGGTTACACGTAGAGGTTAATACCTCCCGCAGCTACCATAATATCAACACTCCCTCCTAGATAAGGAGGTATTAAAGGCAATGGTCTCGAGCAAAAACAAACCATTCAACCGATAGCATCACCATAGCCACACAGGCTATCTCATGATCACATAAATCAAATCACGAGCACCATCATCACTATCCATCTAGATAGTCTCCATGACAATCATAACAATGCCATCCAATAGAACACAACTATATCTATTCATAATAGTATGCAACTACTATCCAGTGGTACACAACCACTCCTAGTAGCACACAACTACTAACGAGTGACACATAGTCACTATTAGTGGATCACATCCACCACAGTAGCATACAACTATTGTCTAGAGACAAACGGTCTCCACAACAACCATATCATCCGATATCAACAATGTCATGATACGAATTGAATCATCTGGGCCACTCTTTCACTCACATCTATGAGATCTGGAAGAGCATCTGCCCTCGGAAAGTTAAACATCAACCACGGGATGTATGGACTATTCTTCTCAAGCATAGAAGAATAATTGTCCTTGATTTATGAACCTAGACCATTCAACCTAACTGGGCCATTCTTCTGGCACGATTCAGAGTGAAACCTGGAGAGAATAAGTCTTCCCTAGGGAATGACTGTCCTTGATTGTTGAACCTGGACTATTCAACCTAACTGGGCCATTCTTTCAACATGATTCACAATGCAACTTGGAGAGAATGAGTCTGCCCTAGGGAATGACTATCCGGACCATTTCCTACGGAAATGATTGTCCTGGACCAACCTCCTACATCATACCATTCTTAGAAACTGCTCACAACTGTGAAATTCGAAAGAATGACTACCCGGAGAGGCATACCATTTTGCTTGACCACTTCTCAGAGTGATTGCCAAGGAGAATGTATGTCCTAGACCATTCCCCCACATTGGCCACAAGGGGAATCATTTTCTATGGTACATCAACAATCTTTCGGACCATGATTGTCCATTCTAGACCATTTTTCGAATTGGAAAATGACTATCCATCAAAAATCTTGGACCACTTTCTGGATATGGAAGTCACTGCCAAACTTGGACCATTTTTCAAAATGTAAAATGACTGTCCATATATCAATAACATATCAATGCTCCCTCCCAACTTGGGGAGTAATCACTTCCCCTTCCAATAAGGAAGTCATCTCCACGAGTGTGATGTCCCATCCCCAAGATTAGGCCAGCAGGGAGTGACTTAGTAGTTTATATGTTCCCGTAGACTATAGTCAGGCACAAAAAGGGAACCAGATGGAGAAATAAGGAGGAATTAAGGCTAAATGATAAATTAAGCCTAATTACTTAGGGAAAATCACTTAAGCCTAAGTCAACGAAGAAATAGAACAAAAAGGTGATAAGGGGGCGACTTAATGGACAAATATTTCACTTAGGAGAAAG
>ML814825.1:97743-113506 GCA_009831015.1 Picea engelmannii | reverse complement strand
ATTTGACCTAATTCCTCATTATGCATGATTATGATTTGATGTTGAGAGCTTCCAGAGGAGGAGGAGAGCCGACCTTGTTGTTTTGTGGATTTCTGGAGGAAACCACCACCCTTGATCGGTTTCGGTGTTGAGAGACACACCCTAGCTTGTCGGAGATACCATCCAGGTATTTCATCGTGCATTTCAGGAGCATTCTGTGAGGAGGGTGCAGCTTAGCCAAGGAGGGCGCAAGCTATTGGAGAGATTCTCAGATCTGCAGTAGACCGTGGTCCCGATTGCAGATCCATTCTGACCCAATGGAGAGCTAGCCAGGGCGCTTCCATTGAGACAATTTTCATCAGATTCCGACGGTGGAATCTTGCAGAGCGACCCATACAACTATTTAGGGCGCATGCATGCCGGACAGACATTTGGCTTTGCATGCAGGGGTTCTTCATCAGATCCGGCCAAATCCTTCCAACCCATTTCACTACGAGACGAGGCGATCGTTTTGAGCTACATAGCGACAGATTCCGACGGTGGAATCCATTGGGGTGCATTCAGTGTCCAAGGAGGGGCGTAAACCCCCCAGGGTTTCAGATCTAGAGCCGTAGAGGTCCGTTCTGGATTTCGTCAGACAGTATTTCCATTGCAGCAGCCAGGGCGCATTGATTGGAGCATTTTTGAGATCATTCCGACGGTTGAGTTTTGAGATCCATTTTTCCAGCTGATAGCGGTCACCGTGCTCATCCGGGATCGTTTATTTTTTATCATTCCATCCGTGCATGCAGCAGATCTGTTGTCTTCTTGCGGTCACGGGTATTTCTTTGTCATTTGATTGTATTCCAGTACAGATCCATGAGATCCGACTGACGTTTAGTTTATATATTTCAGTAGGCGATTTGTATTTCCATGCATGCACTGTTATTATTCATAATATTGAATTGTTGACCTTATATGCTATTGCATGCATCATTTTATGATTGTAAGACCTTTGTTATGCTACATGCAACTATAATAACCTACATGCAACCATAATAACTGACATGCAAACACTATAAATAAAGATCATCTACATCAAACCCTAAAACGCATCCAGAAACCCCCAGTGTATTAGATCTGCATGTTAGAGCAGTAAGATCGTAGCAAATATCTTGATCAGCCGGATCAGGGATATTTCAACGAGTCCCAGCTTGTCCCTTAAGTACGCAAATTTTTCATCTTGGACAAATGATTTACCAAAATATCTGATATCTACTCATCAATGGAGATATACTGGAGAACTACTTCTCCCTTCTGGACTTTATCACGTGGAAAATAATGCTTGATATCAATGTTCTTCGACATGTCATGGAATACCGAGTTCTTTGAGAGCTTTACACAGCTATGGTTATCACAATATATCACGGTCGGATCCAACACCTGATCAAATAGTCCAGAAACCGTCTTACGGAGCCATACATCACAAGCTGCAATATATTCTACTTCTGCAATGTTGAGTGCAACATTCTTTTGTTTCCTACTAGCCCATGATATCGTGGCAAAGCTCAAATTGAAAATATCTAAGAAGTACTTCTTCTGTTATATGCACTCCATGCCCAATCTGAATCGATAAATCCATGTAGTTGTATATCATACCTCAAACGTCCCACGAAGATATTTCAAGGCATGCTTTGCAATTATTCAATTCTCGTGGCTTGGTTCCACCTGGAACTGGCTCAACATGTTTACAAAAAAGAAAATGTCCGCTCTAGTATTCATTGAATACATCGAGGAGCCAATCAATTACTCATACATGGACGGGTCTACTAGATCAAAGTCTCTCAACTTCTTCAGTTCTGTCATCATGGGAGTTTGCCATGGATTTGCAATCCATCATCCCGGTCTTCTGAAGAACCATTTTTATACACTTCCTCTGTCATAGGAAGTTTTCACCACACTTCTAATGTACATGAAAGGCTATGCACCAGGTTGCTTGAATCCATACAAGGTCTTCTTCTATTTGCATACATGGGTCTCTTTCTGGTGTACCTCAAAAACCTTGAGGTTGTTCTACATATGCTTCTTCTCCAATTATTCTATTGAGAAGAACAATCTTTACATCCATCTGATGTAAACTCTAACCCATGGATACTGTAAGAGATATAATCTCTCAACTAGAGGTATATCTGGTTATTGAAACAAGCTATCGTCATAGTCTTCTCCCTCCTTCTGGGAGAACCCTTTAGTTCTGAATCTCTCCTTGTATCTATCAATGATTCCATTCATAAGTCTTTTTTACAATTTCCCACATACATTGTTCTTCATCACAACTTCCTTCCATTCCTTTTGTTTAACTGTTTCTAGTTGGTTCAAAACATGCTAGTAGTCTTATGATTCTCAGTATAATAATTGGTTCAATTGGTTTTTCTGACTTTTCTTTCTTTCTTGGGATCTTTATGTTCTTCTTCATGTTTCTCTTCAATGTTGGTGTCCATGGAATCTTCTATAGATTCTATGCCCTTCCTTTCTGAAGATTTCAACTTCTTATTTTTTTCATAGGAACATAAATGTAGATGGACAACCAAGGATATTTAGGGCTTCTTTTCGAAGAAGACTTATTCTAGAGTCAAATTGAACAAGTGTTTCTTATCATGGATGTTACTTCTAATGAAGAACATGGACAGATACTCCATAGTCTTCACAGGTTCTTTAATGGATCACATCATTGAGGATTATCTCCCTCCTAATCCCAGCTTCATGCTTGAATGAGCAATATGCATGCTTTTCTTTTGGAATTATGCAACCAACTCCCTCCATCTGAGAGAGTTCATGCTTCTGTCTGCATCCTTCTTGCTTTATGTAAAGTGTCACAAGTCTATTCTAGTTTCCTCTTCATTACTGACTTCTTTCTGGTTTGATTCCTTCCGGGTCTCTTCAAGTTTGGTTCTGATTGTGGCCCATCTGGTAGTTGTTACTTATATACAATTTTAATAGCTTCCACAGGGATTGTCACCAAACATAGTCAACGTACTTCATCCTTTTCAAATACATTACTAGTAGTCATTGTAATGACAATCCTTATCTTGTTCTTCTCCCATAGGTATTGTTTCATTGGCACTGACCATCTTATCTTATAAGAAATAGATACACATGATATGTATGTAAACATGGTATGTGCAAGGACTATGTTACAAAAGAATATTGTTACCATGACTAGTAGAAGTCGTCTACTTCATCTTGCTTGACTTTCTTTGAGGGTTCCTTTTCTTTGGAAATTGTTGCTTCCTTTGTTTCCTTCCTTTTTTTTAACTCAGGACACTGATTCCTGTAGTGACCATATTTTTGACAGTTGAAGCATTGTATTTTTGACATATCCTTTTCTTGATTTGGTTTCTTCCTTGAGCCAAACTTCTTCTTATTCCTGAATTTCTTGAACTTTGTTGTGTAGGCTTGATCATCATCTTTCTTTTGGGATTTCTCTTTTGTGCTAATCCTTGATTCTTCTTGTGCACAACAAGTCCAAAATTCTTCAAATGTGGGATACTTTGTTCTTGTGTTCATGCTTGTGGCAAATGCATCCCATGTCTTGGGAAGGCCATTAAGTACTATATTTACTAGTTCCTTTTCTGAAATGATTTCCTCAATAGCTTGTAGTTGATCTCTTAACTGAGAGATTCTTACAAAGTATGATGTTATGTTGTCATCATCATTCATTTTCATGTCACAGAGCTCGTTCTTCAGATTCATCACTTATCCAATATTTCTGATGGAGAAGAGGTTAGTTAGGGCATCAAATGGGTTAGGGTTTCGTTACTGCAGCAAAAATTTGACTTGGTCAACACGAGGGTTAGGGTTTCGTTGCTGCAGAAAAAATTTGACTGCAACTGCAACTGCAACTGTAACTGAGAAAATCCTCCCAATCTACCTTTCAGTGGTTAGACCGCCCGAAGATAGTGTGGGCCCTGTTATCCCCTACCCTAAGGATAACTAAGGATATCATGTCTCGAGCCCACAGGTCCTAGACATGGAGTGCCGAGAGCCGGATGACTTGAGCATGGCCCCTCTTTTCTTCAGTGCAAACCATTTATCAACAACAACAATATCAATTCCACCAGCCTGGTCCTGAAGTAGCAGTAAGTCTTTCTTCATGAGGTAATGATTATGGGTATCATGGTATGTGTCACTCTGATTCTTAAAGCACTTGAATATGTTGCATTGAATTCTCCTTCATTTCATAACATTTGCTTGGAAATTATGCTCTTTGACTTGTTCATACCTGGAAGGGTGACATGATTCCCTAGTAAGTCAATCTCCCTTTAGGATGGGTTACCACTGGGCGAGTCTATGAAAGGTCATCGTTCGTTCCCTCCATACTTATCATTTTCCATCTTTATTCCTCTCATCTTCCCCTACCTTTGTTCAAGCACTGGGATTGGCCACACTAGGAAGGGTTGCACCTTGCCTTGTGGGAAGAAGGGGCTAAAGGCCCATAGGGTAAAAGTAGCTGACAAGAGTTAAAAGACTTTAAAACCTTTGAGATGCTTCGCCCAGGGGTTCTCGAGAAAATAGTAAAAATCTTCTCAGTAAAAAAAGGGAACCCATAAGATAAATGAACACTCAAGGTACTAGTTGGTGGATAGGAGGTCTCATCACAAGCCGACCTATTATGACCATGGGCACATAGCGATATGACACTACCACCTATCTGGTCACCAAACCAGGGTAGTGACTCTTGGTGGCATAGCCAAGAGAAAGAGAGTATCATCACGAGCCAACCTTCTCATCTCCGTGAAATGTTTGTGGATAACACTGTCACCTCTAGTCACCAAGCCAAGACAGTGTCCCTCAACTTTTCCCTTGAAGCACAAAAGCAAAAAGATCAAAAGATAATAAAGCTAAGAGTAAAAGGCAGTAAATGGGATAGGAAACAATGACATCTATGACAAGGTGCAACTCTCCCTCTACAAAGGCACCCACAAGTAAGACTTACATTTCCCTGTTATCACTGCACCCCATGCTCAAACACTTACCCCACGCCACCTCATACACTTACATGACTTGGATTGGATCTCACCTAGGAAACACCCCAAACTTAAGGAGGATTAGCCCAATAGGAAATCCTAAGACCTTCTCCAAACCTGACTTGTTAAATTGCATAATGTCTTTGAGCATTTGTCTAGGTAACGGGGGGTTCGATGCACATGTTTGGGTAATTTAATTATTGGATGTGATTTACATGTTATGATCCCTGTGACTTATGAACCCCTGGAGGGCGTACTTGTTTTTGTTGCAGGACCTTTCTCGGTGAACAGGTACACATGAGGGAATGATTAGCTCGTACCTTCATGGGGGCTTGAAGCCCATAGATGGATGTTGTAACCCTAGCCAAGGGAAAGAAGACACCATAGATTTGCACCAGGAAGAAAGGACATCACCTTGGAGGCACCCTGATAGACCTAGACCCAGGGGGACCTTGCTCTTCCACATGGACGCTGGCCTTTGAAATCTCAGGATGTCACCATCATGACCCTGGACGTCATCTAGAGCTAGGGTCTTCATTTTGGGGGCAATTGTGAGTTGGGTGGCACGTGTGGGCATCATCTAGGGCCTTTGGAGGCAAAACGTTCTGCATCCTGAGCCCAACGTTCCACCTTAGGGGCTCAATGTCACCCTATAAGGGCATGACATCACCCTTGGAGATGTTTTTAGATGTTAATTAATTTTATTTATGTCTAAATTGAATTTATTTGTAAATTGGCCAAGTCGGCCTTTATTTGACCTAAAAT
This sequence comes from Picea engelmannii, assembly GCA_009831015.1. Classification (NCBI taxonomy): domain Eukaryota; kingdom Viridiplantae; phylum Streptophyta; class Pinopsida; order Pinales; family Pinaceae; genus Picea; species Picea engelmannii. Next base: position 107,759 of record ML814825.1, on the reverse strand, counting down.
TAATTAAAGGTCACCAGTTTTGTATAAATAGAGATAAAGTACTCTCATTTTTCATCATAACTCATCACACAACAAGTGTGCACTGAAATTTGTGCCCTCTTTAAGGGCTATTGGCTGAAATAACTAGTGCACAACTTCTTGGAGAGACATTTTGTGGTGTATCTTGGCTATTTTTCTTGGTGGAAGATCTTCAACTAGGGTCTGGCTTGATTATTCTTGGTGAAGTAGAAAATATGCAATTTGTTCATGTAATAAATGCTTGTGGTAAATTTTACTTGTTTCATGTTAAAGATTATGAAATTGCTTGCTTAAAACCTAGGAGAGAAACATAAGTTACTTCTTTATCTCTCTAGCTTTTCTACTTGTTTAAATTTCTCAAGTACACTTTTTTTAGAAGTGACTACTAGAGCCCTAAAGTGATAGCACTCTAGTAGCTTCATTCTAATTGCTTACTGCATAATATTTTTCAATAGTCTAAGGAAGGAAGATTCACTAGGGCTTAAAAATTCTTACTCTCTAGTGAATTTGTCTTTAAGTTTGGATGTTTGAGGCCTTGAAGTGCCAACACCTCATCCATCCACCTCTTTTCCTTTGGTAAGTATTATCATTGCTACTTTTCTCCAAGTTGTGTTGTTGCTATTGTTGACTCCATAGGCTGTAAAAGACACTTGTCCACTTGCTTTAGTGATTGATTGATCAAACAAACACTCAAACTCTCTTCCTTGAAGCTTTTGCTAACTTCTACTAACTCTAAACTAGACTAATTCACTAGTTAACTTGTTGTTGCTGCAAATCATTGCTACAGCCATACTAATCCATACTAATTTGCTGCATACACCTACATAACTCACATCTGATTCACTCAGAAATTGTTTGTGATAATTGCCCAACAATCTACTTGATAAATGCTAAGTTTTCATGATATTTTCTTGCAATTTTGAGCACTAATACTTCTTGTTGTTACAAAAGATTTCCACAACCATCTAACTGCAACAAATTTTCTGCAAATCTAACATTTAATGCTAGCTAGACACTGCAGAAAATACTTGTGACAATTGATTATCATCTTGCCTAGTTAAAGCTACTTTGTCATTGTATTTTCAAGCAATTCTAAGGCATATTTCTTGTAGTTGTTATAAAATACTTATTGTTGTTGTAAACTTCCATATCGCTACAATTTTATATCAACCAACTTATATTTCAAAGGTTCATGGTTTTATGAAGCACTAACATCATTTTGTACTTAAAAGTTGCCATATTTTTGCTTTGTTATCTTGTTCCGGGAATGCACACTTCATCTTTACCTTTGTTTCATCTCTTAAAGACATAAATAACCTTTTGACTTGAGTGACTAGTGAAAGGGGGGTATTCTTTCTTCTTTGTCTTAGTTCATCAACCCTTTAGATCACTAGGGATGTCTCCCTTGGGGTAATCTTAACATACTCCTAAATAGAAAGGGGTTTCCTATTAAGGTGACAGTGATAGGTCACCCCCTTGTTATCGCACAATCTGTACTTGCCTTGGGATTTGGGCAAGTACAGATTGTGCGATAACGTGCTCATAACCTGTTAGAATAATAAGTGTGCTCATTTCACTGTAGACAATATAGCAATATTGTCACCCAACTATAGGCACAAAGGCCTCCCCCGAGCACCTTAGCCTTGATAGACAAAATAATTCTGGAACCAAACCCTAGAACCAATAGCCAACCAAGGTAGCATACCTCTTTCCAAAGCTAGTGTACCAAGCGCAAATTACAAACCATAACCAGGAAAAAAGTCCAACCATAACCAAAGACCAAGTCACCACTGCATCAACTTCAGCTCTCCTCCAGTCATGCATGTCAATTGTGCTTATGTAGTTGTGAGAGTGAGTGTGACAAATGAGCTCTAGCAACCTCTTATTTATAGTCCTCCAAGTCACCTAACTGCGCTGACTTCTACTTCTGGAGGATAATAATTTAAGATAAATTATTATCTTTAGATGACTTGTCTTCTAAGGTTATTTCCTAACCTTCTAGGATTTCTCTTGCTTCCCGGAATATTCTAGACTCGTCAAAGGTTACACATAGAGGTTAATACCTCCCACAACTACCGTAATATCAACAACTTCATTATTCTATGAGAAGAAGGGATATAATGATATTAAAGAAAGAAGAATTACGAGACAATGAATGACCAACTCAAAATATTAAGTTCAGCTTGAGCTCTACCCCCTCTAATGGTAATTTCCCGTAGTCCTAATGCACTGAATGCATAATCATAAGAAGGACCTCTCAGTAAAAAATGATGAAAAGAAAGAATACGTGTTTAAAACTTGAAAATGGGACTTGCAATGCAATAAAATGACATCAAAAGGCAAGATAAGGGGTTTATAATGAAAAAAGTACGAAGGAAAGGGTATCTCAAGCAAAAAGAAATCCCTCTACAAAGGTGCTCATGAAGATGGATCAACTATGATGCCTCACATGTTAATAACACCATCACCATGAAGTAGTCCCAACACGTTTTCATCCACCATACTTACACTTAGATGGGTTTCTCGGGAAATATCCCTCTACTTGGGTATTGACACACCTAATAGGATCTTTCGATGGCCCTCCCATACCTAAACTTGTCAAATACCATAAAGTATTAAGCTAATGTGAAGTTTGAAGGGGATACTTAATGTGAATTTCTTATGTGGCTTACATATTAAATGATGGCCTACTTTATATGCTTCTAAGGACTCTTGAACCTTGTGATTGTGGGACTTACTTGATTCTATGGCTTTGATTGATTTTGTGCACATGACATGGTCCTTTAGAGGACGTCCCATGCTTTCACCCAAGACATTGTGCATTTTATACAGGGCATGACACATGCGATGCAAAGTGTTGGGTCGCTTGATGACTTGAGCCATTTATGTACATCCTTTCACACCTTTTGGACCTCGGACGATGGACACATGAGCTTTGAATTTTACAGATATGGTCATGCTGGCACACAGATGGGCAAGAAGCCTCCATATTAGAGAGTGCACCCTAGAGCTTATTGGACATTAAATGGAGGACGTTGCACTTGTACATGCTTGGATACCATTCAGAGAGGTGATGCACACTCTTTCCACCTTGGACGTTGACCTTTCCACCTTGGATCTTGAGCATATGGATGATGACATCATGCGTTATCATGCCTTCATAATGGTTGGGGCTTCGCTTACCATTGGGGCACCACTTTGATGATGATATTGAATCCTTGATGATGAGACATGACCTTTGATGAGGAGATGCCACTTACACCATGCTTGCACCTTTTGGATGATGAATTGTGTCCTTTGGAGGCCTCATACACCCTCTTTGAGCATGAAATCACTCACACATGTGACTTAAGAGGGCTTATTTTCATGTGTTAGCATGTTTGTCTATTGTTTGAGGCTATTTGAGAGGTTGGCCCTATTGTTTCATGGATTTATTATTGTATTAGGGATTATTGTGGACATATGTGCTAGGGTTGCCTCATATAAAGAGGCTAGCTCTCCATTGTACCAAATCATAACAGTTCATCACTTGTGAGATATCTTCTCTATTGTTTTCTTCTTCTCCTTTTCATTCTAGAAGTCTTGTGCACACTTTTGAAGGATCAATCTTGTGGATGCTTTCTCTTTTTCTTGGTGGATGATCATGAGTTAGGGTTTCTTCAATGCATAACGACTTGGATGAGTAAGTCTTCTGCTTCAAGTTTAAGTGTTTGTACATGGTATATTTTGGTGAATTCTCTATATTGCTAGTTGTTGCTTGTTACCAAGTATGCTATGTTTGACCCTAGGAGGGATTAAAAGTATTTATCTCCCTCCCTTTTTCTTTCACCTTAAATTGTGAAGCATTAAAGACCTAGTTCTAGGGATTGGAAGTCTTCATCCCCATAGGGTTAGTCTTTAGCTACTTCAAAGGCCCGAGGTCCATAAGTCTTTGCATCTTAGGGTTTTAATCTAGTTCACTTGAATCTTGAATTAGACATCCTATAAGAAGGAAAACAACACCTAAGGCCCATAAGTCTTTGGACCTTAGGGTTTGTTTTCTTGTAAGATTTGATCCTAAGCCCATGAGTCTATGACCTTAGGGTTTCAAATATTCACTCTTCTTGGACATCTAAGTCCAAATTCAAGGTGTGCCTTGATTACATTTTCCCAAAGAGATAAAATGACACTAGTCTTGAACTTTCAAGGTGGTACATACCCTTAATTACTTTCTCTCTCCCACAAAGCAACCAAATAGTTGTATAGCCTACTAACTAACCTATAATCTAATCCAACATTTGGCAAACTAAGTGAATTTATTGCTTCTGTTATAAATGTTGCTACAACAATTAGGGATTGATTGGATTGTTGATAACTTAATATTGTGGTTTAAGAAGGCTAAAATCATTATTGAACACTTGGATCTTATTCCACTCATTAAGGCTTACATTTTAAGATTTTATTTGCAATTTTTGAAGGCTGATTTTTTCCTGCTGTTACAAAATATTCTATGTTGATATAACATGGTTCACTGCTGGAATTTTACTATAACATCCTTCTTTCATGATAGCTAGTGTCTGGGAAGTGATTGTTCATTGGTTTAGACTTGGTGATTGTTATTTATTCACATTAGTAAACTTTTTTCACACACACCAACCAATTACCTCGTCTAAATCCTTTCTAACCTTTCACATTTCCCTAGACCTAGCCTATCCCCTTGAGGTGACCAAGATAGGGGGGCATAGGTTTGGCTAATATTTTTATAGGATCCCTTGAGGTCATCAAGGAAACCTCCCTTGTGTTGGACCCGTCCTTCACTAAAACAAGGGAAGCACTTTCCTAGGAGACAATGGCATTTACTTCCAATTATTACACAAGTTTAACATCTTATGAAGGCTTTGCACAAGTGCTAAATTCTGTGATAACATTTTGCGTCGTTGTCAGGGAGAATCAAGTCATTCTTCCTACGACACTTTCTTGGTAAGCTTTCCATCCAAATCCTTTCTATCTAGATTATATGACAACTCCATTGAGAGAAGAATCCCTTCATCTTATCTTGATGATCTTTGTCTAACGAGATCATATGGCGACTCCACTGGGTGTCTTAAGGTGTCATATTCATTATTCAAAGATTTATTTTTCCAAATGACACAATGATGGCACCATGGGAAATGCATGGAATGTATCATTCTCTTGATATTAAGCATGTTCTTGGATACCCAAATCAATATTCTTTGGATTGGGGGAATGATGTTCCAAATTTGATGGTGATCCAACTTTGGCCATCACACACGTAAAATTTTTGAAATACACTTAAGAGATAAACGTGATACATGAAGATGTGATAATAAGATTGTTTTTACTATCTCTGGATAAAGGACAAAAGAATTGGGTAAAGATTTATCTTAGTCTAAAAAACATCTATTCTCTTGCAATCCTGATTGAATAATTCCTCAAGCATTGGGCCCCGAGAACTCAAAGGTATGGAGATATTTTTCACGATCTTATAATAGCCCTTCAAGAAAAAGGACACTCTATTGACTCTATTGAAGAATATGAAGTAGAGCTTCATGAATAGGATTACCAAACCGTTGAATAAGAAGGGATTGTTGACCACCTATTTCGACTAGGGGGTCAACTCCATGTACCATGAAGCTGTGTACCTGATGGTGCAACAAAGTTGAAGACTTTCTGGTTCTACAAGGCATTTTTGCCCCCATCACATCTTTTTGTAATCAGAATGTTCACTCCCCTGCGTGGGATAATAATGTAATGAGTTAGCATGACTCATATTTTAGTTAGTTACCTAGGATTTTATCATTAGGAAAGTCCTTTCATCAAGTGTTTTTTATCCGCATGTAATTTTTAATTACCCTTGAGTTTTTCACTCATAATAATTATCCAAATTTGTGAAGGACATTCTAATGATCAAACCCAATGGGTGACTAGGGTCTAGGAATATTTTAAATGACCATGCTAGACATCTTCCAAAGTCTTGCGGAATTCTGTCGAGTTTTAATAGTTTTTTTTTTTTTTTTTTTAATTTATTAAAATTACTCATTTAATGGTAATTTTAATTAAATTTGATATACAAATGTAAAAATTTGGTCCTAGGGGATTTTGATAGGGGTATGGGTACTCAAACGAAATGGCAAGAGAACCCCTACACCCTTGGACCAAGTTTCAACTCATTTGGACAAGTTTTGCTTGGTCTTTGTCCATGAGGAGTCCAAGTCAGTCTTGAGTCAACATTTAATTGCTTTAACTTGGCTAAGTAAAAATGCCAAAAATTGTAAAATGAGAAAAAAATCATGAGAGTGAGTGGGAGAGGTTTCCTAAACCTTTTCCTAAGTTAGAAAAGTGATTTTCTAACTTAACCCAAACCCCTTTGATTAGCCACAACTTAAATTGACCCTCTCCCTAAGAAATGTGCACCCCCTTGGTGGTTGACTTAGCCAAAAGATAAAATTAAAGTGAAAACCTACCTAGAACCCTAAGTGCGTCCCCCTAAGGTTATAAATTAGTGGTTGGGTGAGATGAAATGTGTTTCCCCCCTTCCCACACTCAACCCTCAAACCCTAACTTACCAAAACCCTAAAAAGTGTGCCCCTCCTTAAGATGTTCACTCACTCTTGGAAAATGACACTTGGAGCTCATCCAAGAGGGGTCTCTCTAGCTTCCCGGGTATAAAACAAAGCCTACCCCCCCTCATTTCACATCTATTCTCAAAACAAGTTTATGCTATCCAAATCTCTCCCATTCCTCTCTCTCAGTTTGCTCTTTCTCTCTTGTAAATCTTGCTGCAAGTATTTGCAGCAACATTTTTCTCAATAATAGAAAAGATTTGGAGGATCCATGATGTGCATTGAGAGTATTCTTGGTGCTATGATTGTGCTTCAGTGAGGTGATATCTTGCATTGTTTCTTTGTGTATTTCTTTCTTATAGATCTAATCTAGGAGATTCCAAGCAAAGTATTTTGCTTGGATGAAGTTTATGGTAATATTACTGTAGATTTTGTGAGCTGATTTTTATGGTATTGAAAAGTATTTTACAATCTCATTTGAATATTCCCCCCTCCTTTTGTTTTCTGTAGCAAGATCTCACATTTTGGCAGGTCACCAAGGGTTTCGAAAGACATATTTCAGATCTGGAAATTTGTCTTTTCAACCAATATAAGCCTATAATATTTTCTATTTCATTTTCTATTATTCCCCTTTCTCTTTTGGGAAAATTTATGTTCTGTAATAAGCTTAAATTTGCATATTTTCTTGTTTATTTTTACATGTAAAATTTATGTTATGTACTAACAAAAATTTATGAGTGTTTTTAGTTGTTTCCAACATTTCCAACAAGTTTTAGTTTGATGTTTTTTGCAGGTTCTCGCCAAAACAAGGGGAGGTGCTGCCCGTTTGGGGCCTCAAAACACTCAAGAAGAGCATCCCAACTTGGGGTATCAAAACCACCTTCTTCTTCTCTCTATTTCCTTCACTGTAAGCAACCCAATAGAGTCTCTTGGGCTTGCATTCTTCTCATAGTTTCATATTTTTGTTTTGTAAATAATAATTAAATTTGTCTACACCTTGAGAAGTGGTTTGGCATAGCCAACTCATGCAATATCGTAAGGCCAGGTAATTAGTTTTATGTTTTATGCATTTAATTATTTTCCCCACTTGCCTCAAGGCAAGGTTTATTTTCTTATCTCTTAAGTTATTCATTTAATTATTCACCCACTTTGGCACAAAACTGGTAGGTTTGTCCTCCTCCTTGTGCCTTTGTTGAGGTTTCTAAGTATTTGGTTTATTTCTTATTTTCTAAGGCAAGGTTGAGTGGTTAGGTGCAATTGTTTTACTTTCCAAGTCTTTTTACTTGCATTGATTTATTTTTCCTACACCTTGCAAAGAGGTTTGGCTTAACCAACCCATGCAATATTGTAAGGCTTGCATTTCTTGTATAATTTGTTAAAATATTTTTAAGTTGGGAAGTAATCATATGTTGTAAATCTTTTTAAGTTGGAAGTAATCATATTCTGTAGCTTTAGCATTGGAATTAATCATATCTAGCTTAATTAGGCACCCAAATTGGTACAACTTTCACCATAAAAAAGGGTGACTTGTGAAAGTTACAGGGGGTGTAAGTCGGGGACGACTTCACAACACTAAGTGTCCTCCCTGCTTGAGAACCCAAGCATTTCATATTGACCTGTGGAGCCAAGGAAGGACCTTTCTTGTCATTCTTCTTGATCACCCAACAATCATTTTGGTTAAAGCGATAAGAGTTTAGGAGTAGACACATAGTCTAGGCTTGCATCCTCACCTAGTTTGATTAAGGCTTAAAACTCTTCTAAAATCTATCTACGCAATATTTACTTTTCAGTTTTTAATCATCATAATACAAGTTGTGTATTTTTTCTTTCATGCAATTTACTTTACAAGCAATCATCTATCTTGCAAGTCAAGTTACTTTTCTATTGAGTTGGGCACATCCACTTTCAAGTTATCTCTAAAAGTTGTGCATTGTCTCTCTTTGGGTGATTTACTTTCAAATCTTCTTACTTCCTAAGTTGCACACTAGTTCTCATTGGCCAGTTATTTCTAAGTTAGTTCAAGTTACATATTTCATTTGTGGATATCTCATGTTCATTGCTATATTGGATCTCATTATTCTTTATTTCTTTGTATAGTTGTGCAATTATCTAAGTTGTTAGTTCCATTGTATATTTGTTCTTAACATGTTTCATTTGTATATTTCATTTCATAATTGTTTAAAGTGTATATTGTATCCTTTATTTCATTGTGATTAGTTCATCTAATTGTATACTTCTTGTATAATTTATTTGACTCCTTTTCACCCAACCTTTAGGCCCTAGTCTTGGTCAACTTGTAGGTGAAAGGTTTTGCTTGTCATTGAAGCTTTGCATTGAATTTTTGTTTTTCATATAGGTTAAGTCTTCCTAAATTAATAATTAAAATTAATTCCTAGATCACATTAATCAACTTACATAGTAAGTAGGGTCTACCGCACTTGGCTTCCCTAGGAATGAGCCTAGACAGAAGAAGTCCAAGTCGAGGTGATAGTGGGTTTGGACTTCGACATTGTGCCTCCAAGGACACACCAAGTGGGTTGGAGACTTATCCATGCTTGTAGGTGTGTATAAGCACAAAAACATCTTTGGCGCCATTTCCGGGGATAAGTCTCTTATCCTTGGTTAATAGACTTACTCTAATTTATTCTTTGAAAACTAAGTAATACATTTTTCCCTAATTTTGTTTTAACTTGGGTTGTGTTATTCGTTATTGCTTACTCTCCAAGTGGGGAATCCATCTGATAATTATTTGAGGTATACTACCAGGAGAAATCGAAAAGGGTTGGTTTATTCCTTCCCTGAACCTGGAAAGGTTTATAGGAGGAGAATAAACGGACTTGCTCCTCGTAGGCTACTTGAAAGTCTTGGAGAAGAAGCAATCTCTGATATCCATCTCCTGTTTGAACATAATAATCCTACAATAATTAATCCTACAACAACTAATCCTAATTCAACTATGGGTGATCTACTAAAGACTTTGAACTTTGCAGCTATTCAAGGTGCTCCTCATGCAATTCCTGAAAAAGCTATTGAGAAATTGCCTACCTTTCAGGGGAACAATGTTGTTAGTTCCAAAGCTCACATCTTAAGTGTTGACTTATGTATAAGCAAGTGGTATAATGGCCACAATCATGAGGATGTCAAGATGACCCTCTTTGTGTATTCTCTAGAAGGGGATGCAACTGAGTGGTTTTCAGAACAGGATACTAACAAGTTTAGCACCTTGGACGGAATTCATAAAGCCTTTAGAGAAAGATGGGGTGATCAGAAATATGATCGCACTCCTTAAGGATCTCCCCCATGTCAAACATTGGTGGGAAACTTACTGGGAGCAGAGTTCCACAGAGGATTCTGGAATATATGGGGCCGAGCCCACTTGGGAATTTTTTGTGGATGCGATAAAGGAACAGTACTACCCTGTTGGCAACTATGAGG
>ML814825.1:71969-82576 GCA_009831015.1 Picea engelmannii | reverse complement strand
CCGTCACATCTCTTCTCAGAGATAAGCTGCCACCATTCTAGCGAATCTTTCACTCTGTATTTTTACAGTCTCTGTACATTTCTCTGATTAATAGAAATCGTGTATTACTGTATATCTATGTTTATGGTTGCATCTCTGATACAGTTATGTTATATTATTGAATATCTGCAATATCTCTGTGCATTTCTTTATTATATCTCCGCTCTCATTTCGTGCCGAAAATAATCCGTATCAGGACTGGAGCACTCTTAAGTTCTGTCTACAGGGGAAAGCCCCCCTCAAAAAAAAAGGGAAGGACGAGAGAGGCTAGGGAAAGAACGCTAAGCCCTACACCATAGCTAATGGCTATAGACTCACTATAAATGTCCCCAACGCCCCACCTAACCCGATCCTCTGGAAAGCTATTTGGCAGTCCAAGTCTATTCCTAAAATTGATATGTTTATCTGGACTCTTGCCGATAATAGCATCCAAACAGGGGAAAACCTCCAAAGAAAAGGTTGGGAGGGCCCCTATAGATGTCCTCTTTGTCAACAGGCTGAAGAAACTTCAGATCACCTCCTTCTCAACTGTATCTATTCCAAAGAAGTCTGGAGGTTGGCAATCGAAATTCAAACTGAAATCAATCGTCCTCAAGACATCAAAAGTCTTCTCCAATGCTGGGACTCCCTATACCCGTTCCAGAAACAGAAGTGAAGCCATGCCTTCGCGTTGTGGAAAGTCCTCCCAAAGTTTATCCTGTGGGGTCTATGGCTGGAAAGAAACAACAGAGTCTTCAGGGACAGGACAAGGAGCGCACCCATAGTGGTAGCCAAAATTCAAGCATTTTTCGGAGAAAACGCCCCCTACTTATGTCAATTAAAATACAGTGGGAAGCTAGAAGAAACGGGAGAGCTCTGGTTGGATCAATTTAGAATTCAAATTCAAAATGGGAGCACAGCTAAATCCCAACACCAAGAGGATTGGGAAATAAGGAAAGGAAAACAGGAGTTTGACAAATGGAAAACAGAGAGAAAGGCCTATATCCTGTCCTTCGACGGGGCCTCAAAAGGAAACCCGGGCCTAGTAGGTGGAGGAGGGACAATTGAAATCCCCAATGCAGAAATAACGGTAAGATACGCCCTGGGTTTAGGTATTGATACCAATAACAATGCAGAAGCCATGGCACTATGGCAGGGACTGCGTCAAGCCAGCAAGCATGGGATCCAAAACTTGGTCATAGTAGGAGACTCCAGATTGGTAATCAGAGCCATCATCCACCGTTCCAAAACCCAAAGTGCGAAACTAAACAACCTTTTGGACAAAATCCATCTCCTTCTAAGGTGCTTCAGCTCACATAAGATATTCCATGTGTTAAGAGAGTTGAATGAAAAGGCGGATGCTGAAGCCAACAAAGGTGCCCTCTTGGTGCCGAGAAATTTGAATCTAAATGGGTTGTTGTCCACCGTGGAGCTGTCGTGACTCATGAGATACAACTCGCACTCATTTTGCAAGTGGAAGAGAGGGGAAAAGGACGAAAGAGAAAGCGATAAGGCTCAGTCAGTTCAGGGCCATGCGATTGGGCGAAAGGGGCAAAGGAAGGACCAAGTGTGAGCGGATCTCAGACAGGGAGGGGACAGAGGAACACCTCGGCCATACCTCTTGATATTAGCAATTCAGGACGAAATGATGACGGCTAGGGAAGGCAAGCTTCAATCAACGACGCAACCACGGGTTCTAGGCAGTCCTACGCAAATCTCTCCTGTGAAATTGTCTTTGAAGAATCAGGTCGCGCGAAGAAGGGGAGGCATCAAGAAATGGAAGCAAGCTCCAGTAACAAGCCAAGCATGGAGGAAAGGATGAAGATTATGGACTCAACATTGGAGAATCTAAAACAAGTGTTACAGTTCCAACTGGATTTTCTAGAGAATCTGGATTCAGAAGCAGGCAAAAGGATGGAGAAGCTGGAACAAGACATCACCACTGCAAAGTTCGGATTTACAGAAGAACTGAGCAAGCTGCATCAAGAACTCAAGCATCCAAAGAAAGAGTTTGAGGAAAGAATAGGTCAGCTGGAAGTTAAAATGTCCCAGCTTAACAACGAGTGGAAAAAGGATCCCAAAGAATAATCCAGTCGCTCTGTCTGAAGCGAGCTCATCTCTTCTTCAACAACTTGACATTTTGTATAGAAGTCAAGGCATTAAATAAGTCTGTAATCGCGGGTTTAATGAGTCGCTTCTGTAGGTAAGGGTCCAAGCTTAGTGTATTCAGGAGTATTGATAAGCTCCATACAGGCAGTCGCTCAGTGAAGCAATGCCATTTTGTAAACGCATCAATGGCTAGTCCACCTTATAATATAAATCCCTCTACCCGTTCTTGTCAAAAAAAAAAAAAAACAATGAAACATTGCACCTCTTCATTTAATTTAACAATAATGTTGATATTTTGTTATTATTTAAAAATTTGTTTTAGATTTAAAAGAATTTAAATCCTTTGTAAGGTGTTCAGTATTTATCCTTTCACATGCCAAAAGTCTTGTAGCAACAATGAACTAGATGGGTGCTAAATTTTGTTTGCTACTGTTGTAACTTTTCTTGAATAAACCCACAGTTAGGCAGCTTTCAATTTACACATGTTTCTCTATAAGTCTACAATGAGGTTGTCCAAGGATCTGCTTTGTCTACAAAATTAGTCTCAGAATTTGAACCTCCTCATGAGTTGATCGCATTTATGGATCAACCCATCCATTCATCCATACACTCCTATATGGCCTCTATAACTGCATTGGTAGATAGGCTCTTAATACTTATCTTCTATGTCCACAGGTTCTTCATTCAATAGGTTCTATATGCTTCACATGGACACATTGTAACTACATGGCTTTAATTAGGTTCTATCGATCTCGTATGGACCCAACATTCTTCCACATCTAATCACAATTATCCATGGGACTAAAATGTGGGATTTTATCCTTCATTAACCCAATGTAAGGAGCTTAAACAAGGTCCTCTATCCAATTTATTCTATGGTTCTAACTCTGTCCCCCGACGTTCGTATGACTAAAAGGATCGAAACCAAGGCCCAAAACTCATATATAAATAAAAATAGCTCAAGTGCTTACCTCTTCTTTGTATGACCAAAGATTTGGACCACGGGCTTACATGGAAGAAGCTAATTTGGCTCTTAGCGTCAAGTCTCCAAATATGTGACACATTTAACCATGTTACCAGAACCTGTGACTGAGGACTAATCAAAATACTGCTAACTTATAACCCTGGTCTAGATCAACAGATGCAACTAATCCAAGGTTTAAGGATCAATAGCCCAGATTGATATGGGCGCTTACTCAAATCAACGACTCAGTTTTAATCATCAGGTGAGTGAACGGTTCCTATGTTTTTCGCATTTGAGAGATGCACACGGAATAACCCCTATGCCAAAATGTGATAAGACATGGAGCTGGCACATGGATTATCCAATTTGGCTCAATTTAACTTCGCGTATTCCCTTGGTATTTAACTTTCGTTCTTTTTCATAACGTGATTAGACTTGGGCCATCCGATCTTACTTCTCTTTTGATCCAACGATCCAGATTCAATCTTCTTAGTTCATCACTATTAGACTCTGCAAATTGATTTAGTTTGTATGCAGTATTTGCTAAGTTTCATTCTCAACTCTGCTAAGGTAGTCTCGACGTTGTATTATGTTCTTGTGTCGATGATTGACTTTTCAATGGATGACATTAATTTGTAAATATCTTCTTCAACAAATTTCTTTAAGCACTAAGCAATGAAGGATATGTGAATCATCTCCCTTTCTAAGATTTTTATACTAGATTGTTGATACCTATTGTGTTTTATTCAAACACCAAACTTTAATCTTCTCTTTTTTCATTTAGAGTACAGTAACTTCTTCTTGAGGTTTCATTGTAAAGGGTCTTCCAATGATACCTTCAAGGAGTGAACAACAACCTCCACTTCTTGCTCAAATGATTTTTCTGAGAATGGATGCTAGTAACATTGATATGAATACATGAATATTAATCAAGCTCTCAACATGGACAATGTTATACACCATGTTATTGATCCCTTTTGACATCAAAGACACATCATATCATCCACTGGTAATGGTAATCATATTGATTCTTTTGTATCAAGGCCAACACCAACACCATATGCCTTATTTGACATCAATGTCAACACCATACCACCATGTCCAACACTAAGTTAATCAAAATATAAGGATAATATTACCTCTCTCATTTGATGTCTCATCCTAACTAAATAGTTTGTTCATACACCATTTCCAATGCATCCCTACATATGGATATTATACAAGATCATAGACATGATCAAACTCATTAACTAAGAGATCCAAATCCTTTGAACTCATCGACCTACACAGGTACTCTACTTGGCCCCCCAATGGGAAACATCTACCCCCACATGAGAATACACACATCAATCATCATCCTAGGAGGGAGGCAGTTGAATGTTGGTTGACTCACCAGAATCCCCATAAAAAATAAAGTAAATAGATTTTAAGCAAAGTAAAAGACATGTCTCCCTCGATACTTGTTACGAAAACAATCGAAGAAATACAAGTGTCATAAAATATTGTCAGACTACCTAATCAATTTGATCCTAGGAAATAAATTGTCTACATGGTGCATCAGAGAACAACTAATGCACTTTCCATTAGAGATATGGTGTGATAGTGCCATGATAATAAGGGGCAATCCCCTAACCTCATTTGCTCCAAAAGAATGTAAAATAAACTAACCCCCAGCAACATAGAATTCCTTTGATTCAATGATGTCTACATTGACATATATTTGCACATATACTAGTTGACTCACTTTCACAATGCTAGGAAGTAGATTGGGGAAATGAGGAAAATGTGTCCCCCCTTCTAAATAATCTGGTGATAAAATAAAAATTCTTCTTTATGGGTTGATACCACAAGTTGAGACTAACCTTGAAGCCCTACCTACTATGATCCCAACAACGAATCAACTGCATCAACAAGCTCGTGTTCTCCTCGAAGGATTTAGCCTGCTCATAAAACCTAAGGAGGCCAAGATGCCTCAGAGGGAATATATCCCTCTCTCTCTTGGCCCTCCCACTCATGTATGAAGGCATATGGGTTGACTTGCTATTGTTGTTGTTGTCCCTAATTTACATACAAATTTTATTAAGCACATAGATCTATAAAATAAAAAATCTATACAAATTTCATTTATCATTGAACTTTTAAAAAAATCAATAAAAATTGAGCAAAACTCATTGTTGTTGTTGTCCCTAATTTACATACAAATTTTATTAAGCACATAGATCTATAAAATAAAAAATCTATACAAATTTCATTTATCATTGAACTTTTAAAAAAATCAATAAAAATTGGGCAAAACTCATTGGTTCATCCATTTTAAGTAGAAGTATCATTTTGAATGTGCTACAATTTTATCAACACACCGAAAATATGTTGTAATACATGCATACAAACACATAGTTCATAGTTAATTTATTTAAAAGTTCAAGCATTGATTATTTCGATAAGTGTTATAAATATTATTAGCAATTGATTGAGCTTAACAATCAGTGCACCATGTTTATGTAAACGCGTCATATTTGGAATTGTATAATATTTTTCAATGCACAAATAACTACAAACAATGCACTAAAAATTAAAAAGATCATTGCCATCCTTTGGTGTTGTTATAGTGGGTGAGTGGAATGCCACATCTTATAGTGTAACCACAATCGATGCCTCCTTCTATTCATTTTCACACTAGAGAGTGTGGAAAAATCACACACAACATTAAAATTCTTTGATGCATGTAATCTTATGAGGCACACCACCAACGGTGCATCCATACATTTATTAGCCCACTCAATAGCATGGGAAAATTCCACTTGTTAAATTCAACTCTTTGGTGCGCTTGTAATGTTTGAGAGCACCACTCCTAGCGCATCTTTTAAAAGAATTGTGTGATGATGCAAGATGAAACTCAAGGGCTCACCATGTGTGGAAAATTTTACGAAAATAATTAAAATAAAAAATAAAAAAATTAAAGATTAATTTTAAATTTTAAAATGTTGAAAATATAAATTAAGGGATAATAATCAATTTACTTGGTCTCTTATCCATTGAGGAGACATGGTTTTCATGTAGATAAAAAAAATGAAAATATATTACCATTTGCAAAATTCCAAAATGAATGCAAACCCACCATGGAAATGAAGGAATTGACAAATCTAACAATCTGGTAACATCAGACAATGGGGCGGTTGTAGGGGAATAATGAACACATTTGTTTGTATGGATTGAAGCACTAAATGAAAGTTAGAAATAAAATTTTGTTTCAATAATTTTTTTATTTTATTTTACCCTACCGTGGTGTGCGTGATATCTTGACACATTGATTCCTGTATATGTATAGGTCACAATGGTTATACTTTTCTTTCTAATTTTTTTAAACCTGCATTGGTGTGTCCTACATCTCGACATTGATATGCTTGGTCGCATAACGCACCAGTGCGGGTTAATACTAACACACTAAAGAGATTTTTTTTGAAAACCAATATTTTATTACAAAATATTTTAAAGTAACCTGGTGTGCATGGAAACATTACGCACCGGTGTGATCAAATCTATTGTTTGTACCAACCAAAAATAATTGAAAAATTATAGACCTGGCACAATGTGCATGGTATGGATATGCACCATTGAAATTTAATATATTAGGTGCACCGATAACGATTTCTTGAAAAAATGGTCAATGTTTTTTATGAAATGTGTTAACCTACCTCAATGCATGTAGTATAGTTATGCATTGATCCAAGTGTTAAGGGAGTGCACTAGTGTGACAATATGGTTTATATGCATTGAAAAAAAAAAACATCCATCAAAAACTCTGACCACCCATCTCTTGCTAAAAACGAAAAAGGGAGAAGTGGCTCTGTAAAAACATCTGCTAATTGATGTTTTCCTTGTATTGTCTAAGGGAAGAGAGCCAGACATGAACCTCTAATCACTTCTTCACTTAGATGTTTGAGGATCTTGGGTTAAGTGATGTGGAAACCTCGGAGTTAGTTCCAACCTAATGGAACTTCAGAAGTGGAAGGGAGGGGTGTCAAAACAGTAGGGTATATTTTTGGTAGAAAATAATATTTTAGAGGAGGAAAATAAATTAAATTCATGTGTAGGTGAAGGAGAAGATTCATATCATTTACATATATCATTGCAAATGGAAAAATAAGACCAAAAACCTCCAAATCTCTTCAGATTTAATCACACATCATTGGAAGAATAAGGGTTTAATAATATGGTTATTCAAAATTGGAAGTGATATGATCCTAGTTTAAATGAACCTGTGATGTTTGAGTTTGTAGATAACTTGAAACAAGTTGAAAGAATAGTGGCAGTATGGACAAAGGAAAAAACCCAGAGTGCAAAAAAACTGAACTAACAGAGACAGAGGAACCAATCAAATATTTGTATCGAAACAACAAAGAAGGAATATTCATAGAAGAAGAAAAGAAAAATCTAAAAATTTTAGAAGGCATAAAAAGAAAGACAATGGAACAAGAAGAAGTAGAATGGAGATTGAAGAGATGAGTTATTTGGCTAGCAAAGGGTGATGAAAATACTGATTTTTTTAGAAGTATGCCAAGCACATAAAGAATATAAATACAAGAGAAGGTTCAAAGCTCAAGACATTTAACGAAATTGTAGAGGAAGGAGTGAAACATTTCAAATCTCTATTTCAAGAACCTTCAAAAACTATCATAGCAGATATCCTAAAGTGAAATGAGCAGCGTTCATTCATTGAATATCATATGAATGACTTGGTTGATCAATTGAATATCCAAAATAGATAGGACAACATAAAACTATACATATGAATTAAATAATGTATTGAATATAATATAAGAGGTAGATGATATAATGTTATGAATACAATGCTATGTGACAACATACTTATAGCATTGACTAGTCACAATGGTTGATAAGTCATGTCCCTTGATTAGGTCATGTCTTTTAGTTATGATTTGTCACTTCATTTATTGTATTATTTATTATTAGTAATATTTGATGTTTATTCGTATATTTATGTTCATTACATTGCATATCCCTTCAAATATGTTTTGTCCTCAAAACATTTTATGGATACGCTTATTTTTTTGTTTTGGTTTGTAATGTGTTATAGTGAATCTCTATTATTGAAGTTATGATGGTTGATGACATTGGACAATGTGAGTTACGAAGCATTGAATAGAATTGTTGTATTATGAAAAGGTTTGATCACCCTAATTTAATTTTCTTCAAAATTGTGTGGCGATGACTTCTATGACTTGGAGATTATAAGATTCCACACTTGAACTTATCTTCAATAATAATATGATATTCAATTATCTTCTCATATCAATTTCATATTTAGTTAGTTCATTAAGTAATATGATGATTTTTATAATTAGGATGATGATAATGCATGCTTATAACTTGTATCTTATTATTGGAACCTTTTCCTTTTGATACTTCCGCTGATTTATTGTTTAATAAGACTTCAATATAAGCATATTTCTTATTTTTTATGTCAATTATATTTGTGTTGGTTCATTTCTCCAAAGACTAGATTTCTACATTTGATGACTTCTCTATTTTGATAGGGTTAATGATTGTTTATTTATCAAACAATCATTCTTTATTGATAAGTTGCTCCAACGTTTCTTGTTGTGACTTCTTTTCACTTTTTAACTTGTCAATCTATGTGATCAAGTTTTGATTATGATTCTTAAGGCGAGAAATTTCTTCACCTTTAACAATGACAACCTTGTCAAATTATTTTTGCATCTTTTGTATTGGCTATTGATTGTCATGAAGGATCACCTTCAAGACATATTTAAACTATGCTAATGAGGGCATCATTGAATCTAACTTCTTTGTAATGTCCTGCAATGTTATCTTCTTGTTTTTATAGAAAAATGTCAAAAATGTTTTCTCCATGTTTAAGATGAAAGTACCCAATGTTTCCATCTAGGTTGAACATAGAATTATGTCGACTTCGTTTAGATATATGGTTTTAACATCGAATTGGGATATACTTTATAATTATTGATTGTTGATGTAAGTCCCTAATTTCATTTTACTTCTCGACAACGGTATTTTTCTTTTCGATTATACTTTACTTTGAAACTAATAATCATATTCACCAGATTGATGTTAATGTGATTTTTCTTCTCATACAAGAAAATAGCAACATATCATTTCATTGAATAATTCCCTTCAACTTTTAATAGAACCATAACATATAAAAAATTTAGAAAATCTTCCCTTTATTTTCACCGCTAAACTTCATTTTATTTTCGTTGAAACTTCTTTCAATATATATCATATATATCATGAATATGAAACTTGTATTTTTCATTGATAATAATTATTAACTTCTTTCAATATATATCATGAATATGAAACTTGTATTTTTCATTGATAATAATTAGGTGCACCAAGTACAAGGGTCCCAGTTCTTTGATTTGAAGTTAGATCATTCAATTCTATAAATGTTTTAAATAATACCTCTATTTAAATTCCACATTAATATTAAAAGGATATATAGAAATTAAAAAAGAAAAAACCCACTTCTTCCATATATTAGATATTTTGGAACTCTAAAATAACCTTTTAATTTGTTTATCTTTTTGAAATTTTAAAATACTCTTTTAATTTATATAACCTTTTCATTTGTTTATCTTTTGAAATTTTAAAATACTCTTTTAAAATATATACTTTTTGAAATTTGATTTACAATTTTGTCTTTCCCTATTTGGTACTACCTTATTATTATTGATTTAGGCCTAACCTGTTTAAAAAGGTTGGTCCCCTTATTAGTCCCTGCCCTTCAGGCAGTAGGAATATAGTAATAGATTCACAACTTTTTTATTAAACTTGCACGTAAATCAAAGAGTTTATGTTTTTTTAATCACATACAAATTTCATGTTTATATTTGATTTTTTACCCAATGTTTGAAGTCGGAGGTCTTATCTGGCCTCAGATCGAGGAAAACTACATTTTTTAAATAAACTTTGGCAAACTGATGATATATTTACAGTGTTTACACTGAATAACGGTGAAGTTGATTAATGCTAGACTTGATGTTAGCGTTATTTCAACTGACATTTAATGTTTGGGGTTACCATATAATAGCATCGTCTGGTGTCTGGTGTCTGGACCTTAGCGAAGAGAGGTTGGACCCTAGTTCTCCATTTGGTTCAGACTTTGCTTCGATGCCCCTCTTCAGGAGCTTTTCACTGCATGTTGTCGGATTGTCGCTCTATCGCTTCAGGCTTGTCACTCCAGACTATTAGTTTCCATTTCTTCAGCCTATTAGTTTCCATTTCTTCCCTGTACTTGTAGACTCCTTCATGTTGGTTGCTTCAATCTTTCCGCTTGGTCGCTTCAGGATTGTCGCCAGCCGCTCTTCAGGATTGTCGGTCCAGAATACTAGTGTCCATTTCCTCCTGAAGTCCAGAATACTAGTGTCCATTTCCTCCTGAAGTTTAGGAGGTGGCTCAATTAAATCTAGAAATACGAGGCAAGGAATGTTAGTAACACAAAGATAAGTTTTTG
>ML814825.1:38530-54798 GCA_009831015.1 Picea engelmannii | reverse complement strand
GGCTCAAGAGGATAATTTGTATTAGGTTATTAGCCTCCAAGAGAAGAAGTCAGCTAAAGGAAATATTATATACTAAGTAAATAGGCACCTAGAATGAGAATTCAGCCCAGGCAGTTTGCCAGATTTAGTATAAATACAGGAGGTCAGTCTTCATTCTGGCAGGCATTCTCAAAACTACAGAAGAAGCACTTGTGCGCACTGTTGTTGGTCAGTTTGTGCGCAAGTCTGGAAGAGAGTTGTCGTTGCAGCTGTTGCAGCTAGCATATTTCGGTTTTGGCTTGGACCATCTCTTGGTTATGGTTTGGACTCTTTGATCAGCTCTTGTTTGGTGCGTTATCCTTGGAGAGAGAGGTGTGTTATCTTGTTTGGCTATCTAGCCTAGGGTTTGCTTCCGGAATGATTCTCTGTCAAGGTTAAGGTGCTCGGGGGTGGCTTCGGCCTATGGTTGGGTGACAATAATGATATTGTCTATGGTTAAACGAGCACATCCATCATATTCTAACAATAATAGATTGGGCAACTTTCCAACAAGGATCTGGAGCTTTGTAGGTGCTTTTAAAAATAACAAAGTACATAGCAACAATGAATCTTAGATCCTAGGGTATTTGAAGTTGATAATAGGGTATTTAAAGTTGATAATAAATTGGGTAAAGGGGGTCATTAAAGTTGGAAAAAATTAAAGATGTAAGGAACATGTTCGAAGAACTCTCCTTTCAACATGTATATAAATCTATGAATGAGAAAGAAACAATGAATCTTAGATCCTAGGGTATTTGAAGTTGATAATAGATTGGGCAACTTTCCAACAAGAATCCAACAACGGACCAAGTTAAGTTATGAGCTTTGTAGGTGCTTTTAAAAATAACAAAGTACAAAGCAACAATGAATCTTAGATCCTAGGGTATTTGAAGTTGATAATAGATCGGGTAAATGGGTCATTAAAGTTTTGAAAAATTAAGGATGTAAGGAACATGTTTGAATAACTCTCCTTTGACCATGTATATAAATCTCTTAATGAGAAAGAAAATAAGTTTTAAAAAAAAACAAATAAGTTTTAAAAAAACATTAAACAAATAAAGATTGTTTGTGTTATGGTCTGTGGTTTTTCTCCGCCCTTTCGCGCCTTATTCTTAGATGACAGGTCCGAGGGCTGGGCGTAAGGCCCTCCCAAATTTATCCCCTCAGAGCCTCATCGAAGGTCGGATTACGGTGGTCGGGCCGATATTCTTTCCCGGAGAAGGAATTTCCATGCGATCCCTCAATCAAATCCAGATCTTAACATGTGGAGTCAGGCCCAAGGTTCACACACCTCAGCCCAGGAAGATGAGGCAAATGGTTTTAATGTTGGAGCCTGGAGGTTACGTTGGGTCGCCGATTCTAGTCTGGCATGCAAAAATCAATGAAGGTGTCCATCCCGAAGCTAGTAAGGGAGATGAATTGTCGTTCCCGGAACATTCCCTTTCGGCCCTCAAGCCACAGATCTTCCCTCTGGTCTGGAAGGCGGAAAGCAGCAAGGGTCTATCCGCTTCTGGTGCAAAGGTTGTGTCCGAGAGAGAGAGTCTTACTTCCAAAAAACCAAAGAAAGTGCATCCGGGAGAGGACAGGAATTGTGAAGATGGTGGTGGGTAAATATGCCTCTGTCGAACAAGTGTCAAAATTCTATGGAAAAACTATGGTAGGAAGGCTTTGGAGGAAAGAGGAAAATGGCACAGCTTTAGGGATATGGATGGAGAAATATCGGAAGCCCTTGATTGGATATTCTGGAGTCGCGGAAATAATCCGAAAAAGAGCAGTCGAGTTCAAGTGTTGTGAACCCTTCACAATCCATATTCAAGATGGAAGCAAAAGTGGACATAAAACCAGATCAAGGTGATTAATTGATGCATTAAAACTAAATCATTGGTTGCAACAACTAGAAGGTTATTTTAGCGTTCACCATATAGATGAAGAGCAGAAGATTTCATTTGCTAGATTGAAGTTAGAGGGCCATGCTTTAGCCTTGTGGGAAAGTCATACGGAAACACTTAGGCTGGAGGGTGATCCGTCAATAACTAGGTGGGAGGACTTCAAAACCCTCATTAAGTCTCAATTTTACCCTATCGGGTATGTAGAGGACCAATGGATCTGGTCACACTACTTCAAGAAGAGGCAAATCCAGAGTGTACAGGAGTACACCACTAAGTTTAGAAGATGGCCATCATGCTAGGCTTCTCTCTCAAGAACCCAAATGTGCTCCTCAAGTATCTAGGGGGTTTACACGGTCATCTACGAAAGCATGTGATGCTCTTCAAGCTAAGGACAATGGATGAGGCTTGTGTACATGCACAGTACCTGGAAAACACAGGCCAAAAGAAGGGGAAGCCAAGTAGCTCGAAGCATAAAGAGCACCAGGAGGCTTCCAAGGAGGGGAAGAAGAAGTGGAAAGGAGGATAAGATAAGAATATAGCAACCACTACATGATAGAGTAAACATCCTAGAAAACACTGCAATTTAGACAAATTCTTCTGAATTAGCCATAGTAGGAGTCATTTTTATCGACGTTTCAAATCCACTACCAGAATCCACACCGAGAAAAAATGTTGGAAACTACATCTAGAGTTGAACCCAAAGAACCACAAGAAGGAAGTTAAGAAAAAGAACCTTCTAGCCAAATATTCAAGCGATTGGATTGAAAGTAGCTCGGATGTGGATGATAAGATTATATGCACATATGTACAGAAGGAGGTGAATATGAGTAGCCTTCATCACTAGGAAGAGAAGGAGATGACCAAGCTCTTCCACATCAAGATTCAGGTTAAGAAGACCAAGATAGATTCTATGTTCAACTTTGGTTCACATGATAATCTCATAGCAGCGGATCTAGTCAATAAACTTGGATTGGAGGTTCACAATAATCATAGCCCATATCCATTGGGTTGGGTAAACAAGGATGCAAAGATAAAGGTAACGAAACTGTGTAAGATTAAATTTTCCATAAGTGTTGATTTTATTGATGAGGTGGAATTGGATGTAGTACCCTTTGATGTATGTGGAGTAGTGTTCGGAAGCCCTTACATGTATATGAGTGATGAAATATTCATGCGGAGAGCCAACCAATATCGATTGATCAAGGATGGGAAGTCCTACATCATCAATGCGCATAAGGGCAAGTCAAAGATCTCACTGGTAAATGTCAATCAAGCCAAGAAGTTGATTAGTTCTAGTAAGAAATATGTTTTGTTTTTATTAAGAGAAACTCGGTGTGATGATGAGTCAATGAGAGTGAAGGCATCCCTGGAGGGGTGTACTAAAGAGAAGAAACAAAAATTGGAGGAGTTGCTACATAAATACATAGGAGTGTTCCAGGAGCCTACAGGGCTACCACCTAAGAGGGAAGTGGAGCACAAAATATAATTGTTTCCAGACTCCCATTGTCAAATATTGGGTTGTATAGACAGTTTGTTCTGGAAGCGAATGAAGTGAAGAAGAAATTGCAGCATTTGTTGGAGCAGGGTGTAATTCGACCAAGTACCTCACCTTGTGGGTCACTCACCATAATTGTGTGCAAGAAGGATGGGACTTCGAGAATGTGTATTGATTACAGGGAATTAAAAAATATTACATTGAAGAATAGGTACCCCCTACAAAGGATCATTGATCTATTGGACCAGTAGCAACGTGCTAAGTACTTCACTAAGTTGGATTTGAAATCAGGATATCACCAAGTACGAGTTAAAGAAGAAGATACTTGGAAGACTTCCTTCAAGACAAGGAAATTGTTTGTATGAGTGGTTGGTTATGCCGTTTAGTTTATGCAATGCACCAGATACATTTATGAGACTAATGAATGATGTTTTACGCCCTTATCTAGATTCATTTGTTATTGTTTATTTAGATGGTATATTGGTTTATAGTGTTGCCTGGGAGGAGCATATGTCACATCTTATGCAGGTGTTAGAGACTCTGAAAAAGAACCAACTACTGGAAAATCTCAAGAAATGTTAATTCGCTCAACCGTGTTTGGTGTATTTTGGGTATGTGATCGGTGGAGGGGAGCTCAAGATAGATCTCGCAAAGATGGAGGCCATCATGAAATGGCCAATTCCTACAAATGTCACTAAAGTTAGGAGTTTTGTTGGGGCAACACAATACTTGCGAAAGTTCATAGCTTCATTTTCAGAGATAGTTGCACCACTCCACGCCATAATAGCAAGTGATAAGAGTTTCCAGTGGGGGAAGAATCAGCAGAAGGCCTTTGATGAGCTGAAAATAAAGATCAGTCAAGCACCAGTGCTCACACTACCAAAATTGGAGAAGCCTTTTGAAGTGGAGACAGATGCAAGTGGGGTGGGTATGCCATGGGAGCAGTACAGATGCAGGGAGGAAGGCTCTTTTTCTATCATTCTAAAGTATTTCATGGGGCATTTCTCAACTACCCTACCTATGATAAGGAGCTCTATGCCTTGGTACAAGCTGTCAAAAAGTGGAAACACTATATGATGGGCAAGGAGACCATCATCCACATAGATCACCAACCACTATAGTATTTGCAGGCCCAAAGTAAGTTACAACAAACTAGACATTACAAGTGGATGAAGCTTTTACAACAATTTCATTTGGTCATAAAGCATAACAAGGGTAACACAAATAAGTTGGAAGACATGCTTTCACAACCACCCACATTTAAGATTACAGCTTTGGAAACTCTAATGCACATGGAGTATTTTACCCATGATGCATACAAAGAGCCATACACAGAAGATGGGGACTTCAAGGAGGTGTTTCAGCAATTACAAGGCCAAATTCATATAGAAGAAGGCGATTACAAGGTTGAGTATCATTTCCAAAATGGTCTACTCTACAAGCTCGACAAGCTCTGTGTTCCCAAAGGAGAACGATTACATCTTATCATACAGGCTCACACATCCAAGGTTGCATGACATTTTGGTGTTGGGAAGACAGTTGCCAACTTACAGAGATATGTGTATTAGCGCAGAATGCAAGAAATGTATCATGGTATATTAGAGGATGTATACTTTGTTGTACCATCAAGCCCAACAACAGGAAGCAAGGTCTATACCATCGCTTACATGTACCCACTCGACCTTGGGAAAGCGTTTCCATGGATTTTGTGGGAGTTTTACCAACAACCAGGAAGGGACATGACTATCTATTTGTGGTAGTTGACAGGTTCAACAAAATGTGCATTCTCATGCCTTGTAAAAAGACCATCATTGGACAAGAAGCAACAAATAAGTTCTTTAAATAGGTCTAGGAGTACTTTGGCATACCAAGGAGCATCATCTCATATAGGGATACCATATTTCTGAGTGCATTTTGGACTACATTGTGGGAGAATATGGACACTAAGTTGAAGAGCTCTACAACATTCCATCCATGAACAGATGGGAACACAGAAGTAGTCAACAGGACTTTAGTACAGCTTTTGAGAGGTTACAATCAAAAGCATCCGAAGACCTGGGATAAAAAATTGGTCTATATACAACACTCTTATAACGTAGCAGTCCACACTTCTACTGGTAAGCCTCCTTTTGAAACTTGCTTTGGATGTTGTATATGTACAGTAAGGAGGAGTGAGGGAGGACCTCATAGGAAATGCACTAAAGGAAGAAATTTTTTTTTAGAAGATCAGGCATATCCATTTGCAAGTACAAGAGACATCGAACATGTCACGGGAAAATTACAAGGCTAGACATGACCAGCACAGAACAGAGAAAAAATTTAAAGTGGGTGACAGAGTATGGTTAAAGTTGGGTAAGGAAAGACTACAGGGCCCTAGTAAGAATATCAAGGATATGTGGTATGGTCCTTTTGAGGTATTAGAAGAGGTGTGAGATAAATCCTACAGACTCAGTCTACCCCCATACATGAGCATTTACTCAGTAGTCAATGTGGAGAATCTCAAACCCTATGAGCCCTCCATGTTGGATTAGAAGGAGGAGTAGGTCCTACCTTCCATAGAGGATTTAGCACCAGATGCTCAAGCAAAGTTAGTAAAAGACACAGTTTTGCAGAAGTGGTCTAGTACTACAAGATAGGGGCAACATGACCTTTGGAAAATTGGGTTGAAAGGACAACTTCGATGCAAAGCAAAATGGTAATCCAGGGAG
Organism: Picea engelmannii; assembly: GCA_009831015.1. NCBI lineage: Eukaryota > Viridiplantae > Streptophyta > Pinopsida > Pinales > Pinaceae > Picea > Picea engelmannii. Next base: position 48,688 of record ML814825.1, on the reverse strand, counting down.
AAGGTAGAGGAAAAGTTTCCTCACCTCATTTGGTAAACATTTTTGGGACTAAAATCCTCCCTAAATGGGGAGGTATGATCTGAATTGGATCATTATATTATTTTTCATATATCTCACTACTTTTTGGGTGGAAAAATTGGAGCAATCAGCGTGCAAGGTCATTTTGGTGGTTCATCCAAATTTGGAAATTTGGGTGCAAAAAAAAGTTAGAAATATTTCGGAGCCATTTTGAGGCATCAAACAACCTTTTTTTTGTTCTTCAATCAGAGTTCATATGAGAAAGTTATGTCTACTGCAAGTTGACATGCCATATTAATCACCCTGGTGTGAGTGGATGCCACGTCAACATCCATTACTTAGACATGTGGGGCTAGCCATGTAATGGATTTTCTAAGAACATTCTATAAGGTCCAAAACCATATCACAATTAAAGGTTGCGGAAGTCAAAAATGTATCCCTAGATTGCTATTGGGCTATGTTAAAAACCAGGCCACTAGGAGGAGAAGGGGTTCCATTATTTTTCATTGTATCTTGTTCCATAGTTGAGAAAAACATCTGAGAGTGGTATTTTGTGAGCATAACAGAGGAGAGATTATGTAGCAGCCATACAGGCCACGGGTCAAAGGAAACTCCATAGAGAGAGTCTCTTTCTTTGTGCTTGCATCATTTATTTACCAGAGAAAAGAGAGTAGAGCAACCTCACCTTCTAGTTGGGTTTTCTCCCATATTGAGTTTCTCAGGTCATATCTTGTGTTTATTTTTGGATGTTGTGAATGTGTTTTACTATTCTCTATTTTTCTAAAATTTATCTATTTTGTTAGTAACTAAATATTATAGAGGTCTTAAGGAAATTAACCTTAATCGTAAAGATTTCACTATTTTATTAGATCTATTGTGACGAATTATTCTAGTGGAATATCCATGGAAGTTTACAGATCACAAAGAGACATGGAATCATTTGGAATCCTCTTCTCATGCCTCCCTAATGTGCCAGTTCACAAAGAACCTTGCTAAGGTAAAAAGGGCCATTAAGAATTGGATAAAGGTTTACAAAGCTCGAACACTCAGGACGGTAAAGGAGACGGAGTAAAAAAAATTAGCCCTATATCTGAAGATGGATGAAGGTTCTTTGACCAACTTGTAACTCTCTTTTTAAAGGAATTGTATTCAGTCTGACACTCCCTTCTTGACAAGGAAGAACAATCTTTGAGATTAAAGAGCAGGGTGCTCTAGTTAAAGGTGGGAGACAACAATTCTCAATTTTTCCACCATTATACAAATCTTCAAAAAAACCTGAACATGATATGGGAAATAAAAATCAAACAGGGGAAATTGGTGAGATCATTAGAAGATAAGGCAGAAGAAGGAGCTAGATATTTTCACTCCCTCTTTCAAGTCCATTCGGTCGTCTTATACAGGAAAGTCTACAATTTGTATCCAAATTCCAAGCAGTAATTATAGAATATATGAATAAATCTCTAGAATAAGAATTATCGAAGGTAGAGGTTCTAGACTCCCTCTCATCCATGCAACGTGGAAATATCCCAGGCCCAGGCGAGTTCACGATGGAATTCTTATGAGGTTTATACGACCTAGTAAAGAAATAACTCCTTTTGATTGTCAAATAATCACATAGGTCTAGGAAGCTACTAGGTTCTTTCAATGTCACTTTCATCAACTTGATTCCCAAAAATCAAGACAGAGTCACCTTCGGTGACTATCTCCCTATCTCATGCTACAACGTGTTGCATAAAATCGTAGCAAAGGCATTAGCAAGGCGTTTGAAGCCTAACTTGAGTGAGATCATCTGGGAGGAGCAGTTTGGATTTCTTCAACATAGACAAATACATGATGCAGTCTCAATATCCCAGGAAGTTTTTCATTCAGAAAAAAATATCAAAACAAAAGGTGGTCATTCTTAAGGTAGACCTATCAAAATCATACGATAGGGTCAACTGGACCTTCTTGCGATTAGTCCTTATTAATATGGAGATGGATCTCTTAGTAGTTAATTGGATAATGGGATGTAAACAATCAATGTCTTTCATGGTCTTAATAAATGGTGCCCTTTCAAGGTTCTTCAAAGCCTCAAGGGGCGTAAGGGAAGGATTCCCTATGTCACCCTTTCTATTTATCATCATAGCAGAGGCCCTTGGAAAGGTGATTAAATAAGAAAAGGAAGAAAGATCGATTAGGTGGGTAAAGGTATCAGAAAGGGAAACGATCACACATCTACTTTTCATGGATGATGTCTTTTTTTGCACCAAAGCCTCCTTGAGGGACATAACAACATTGAAAGGTGCACTCAAATTATTATTTTTTTCCACCGGCATGGAAGTTAATTTTGAAATATTATGTTTAATCCCCCACCATTGCTCGATAGCATAGAAGCAATAGATTGGAAATATTCTATCGGTTCCTATGTGAAACTTGGATGAAGGCTTCAAATATCTAGGATTCCATGTTAATCTAGATAATTATAGGTCTACTGATTGGGGATGGTTAGTCAAGAAGGTCAAAGCCATAGTATCGGTGTGGGTTAACATAATTTTATCCAAGGGAGGTCATATGGTCCTGCTTAAGTCAATGTTGGAAAGTATTCTAGTCTTCTGGACATCCATCGTAGCAATTCCAAAAGGAATCCTCACTAAGACTTGGAAAATCAGCTTTCAATACTTAAGGTCAAGCTCACGTAAATCGGGAGGGATCCCTTTGGAAAAGTGGTCGTATATTGCAATGCCCAAAGAAATTAGAGGATGGGGGGTTAAGAACATATATGTATTCATGGAAGCGCTAGCAAGAAGAAACCTATGGATATTAAATCAAGAGGACACTCTATGGGCCAGATTTCTTCATTCAAAGTTCTTTCTAGATTTAAGTATAGAATAGTGGTTCATATAGCCTCGAAAATATACCAAGGGATCCATAGTCTGGAAATCCCTGATCTCGCCCTTTCTGTTAGTTGGCAACTAGTTTGTATGGAAAATTGGCCAATTTTATCACGCTGGTGGAGCAAGATCCAAATACTCTATGTTGGTCTAAAAACCCAAAATTAGGGGAGTTTACAACAAAATTGAGATACAAAGTGTGGGCCTAATCTCATTTTGAAAGGGACAAAAAATGGTGGTGGAATCTAATCTGAAATTTTAGTGCTCCTTTAAAATGAAGTTCCATTCCCATCTATCATACAGAACAATGGTACGATATAGTATGGAATTGCTCAGAAAAAGTGTTGTAAAAATTGGTTTACGAGCCAGATTATCTTATTTCTCAGTTTCCTTGATGGTATAGATGAATTGGAAGCAGATTGAAGTTGTTTTTTTTCTATATTGGTGCCCATATTTGCATGTCTAGAAGTTGTCACTAGTGATTTGTTATTGTTTAGCAAATCCAAAGAGAATTTGTTTTTTTATGCTATTTGTGAACATATTTGAGTGATTTGGGTTGGTCATGAGCATATTTTACTAGATTTACATTTTTGGGTGGTTTGTGGGGAAATTTCATCATATTGCTATGTTCTTGGGTTATTTATAACCTTCACCTATGGCATATTTACCCAATATCATGCTAGAAGGGATTCATAGGTTCACATGAAAAAAATACAACACATGGAAGCAACAGATGTTGACCATGATTTTTTAGTACACGGGCCTGGAAAATACTTTCCTTGGTAAAGTTACTCGGCCTACAATTATGGGTATAAACCAAGGTAAGTATGATGAGAAATAAAAATAAGTTGTGATGCTTATTAAGTTGTCTATAACAAGTGATATGCTTCCAGAGGTCCAAACAGGTACAAATTCCTCAATGATCTGGAAACATTTGAAAGATTTGCATGAGACATCAGACAAGGGTAGAACCTTCTTCCTAAAAAACATGTTGTTTTTTATAATGATGGATGAGAATACATCCCTTCAGGAACATTTTCTCAATATCAAATATATCTGAGAACATTTGATGGCCATTGATCGGAATATGGAGGAGGAGGACATGGTGGTAATCACACTAAAAAGTTTTCCATGTTCTTATGAGCACTTTATTTAGGCCCTGAACATCACTTCTATGAATGTCGACCTGAAGTTTGATGAGATTTGCAATAAGCTCTTACAGTAAGACAAATTGAAGAAATAGTTTGGTGGTAGCAGTGAGACAGAGATTTCTGAGCAAACATTTCTTCCAAATTAAAAGAAAAAGGCAAATGGTACAAGAATGCAGGACATAGCAGCGATGAGGATGTTACCAAAGAACATAAGACCATCAAATGCTATTATTGTGGCAAGGAGGACCATATGAAGAAACACTGCAGAAAGAGGTTGGTTGACCAGAAAAAAAAAACCAGAGAGGGTCTCAATAGTGGGCTCATGTTGTTGGAACACATATATTTTTCAAATACTCCATATATTAAAGGATTGGAAGCCACCCACCTTTTAAACAACAAAACGCTAACGATAAACCTCAAACATCGGATTTCGGGGTTTCGCAGATCTAACAGTCCAACATGTCGAAGCTCTCAATGCCCCGACATGCAAAATAGCGAAGTTGGGTTAAGCTTAATCATGATCATCGAAGCATTAAAAAGTGATTATCACTAATTTAATACATCGCGCCTTCACGAGTCGGGAGTCACGCCTCAAGCAACCTTCGAATGTCCTGATATGCAAAGTTGCGAAAGTGACTTAAGATAAACCGGATTAATTACACAACTAACAATAATTAATTGTTATCACGACTTTCCGATTCGACATTTTTTCCTTGAACAACAACTTATAACCTCGATACTCGAGGTTGCGAAATTTCCAAACTAATCGCAACTAATTAAAAATTTAAGTCAGATTAAATTTAATTAATCAAATCACAATTTCGCAAATTTAGGGTTCATAGCTCGAGACTAAGAGTAAAATCACCCGAGACTACGAATTCCGAAAAAATATTAAGAACTAATCATGATTAATTAAAGGTTTAAGATGGATTAATTAATATCTTAAACAACCTTTTACCTTGTAAAACTTACGAGCGAAAATTAAATACTTATACGATTCTCCCAAGTCACAAAATATCAAGCATTTATGGCATTTATAAGCAAAGTAGAGAAATGATTGGAAATAAGATCTTTCTTTATCTCCATATCTTTCTATTAAAAGAATTAAATGATGTGTTAGCAAGGACCCACGCAGACTAGAGTGCTCAATATGAAAGGATTTATGTCATTAGTTGAATTTCATTCTAGTTTTCACATAGTCAACTTAGCGAGATAACCATTGTTTGTATTTTCATCCTCTGTGACGAGAAATATGATTTCGACATTCTGTATCATGGCTCCATGGAAAGTACCCAAAACAATTGGTGAAAGTTCAGGCCAGAATTCAAATATTCTTTCTGATACTTCGCCTAGAAACATCGACATAGTCAAAACATGGACACATTTTTCAACACCTTGCAACACGAGTTGATAAACTGACAAGACGACTCGAGGGACAATGAGAAGGAAGACTTGTATATCAAATACAAGGTTGTTTCTCAGTCAGAGATGCATAAGGTAGCAACAAGGCCACGTCTCTTTCCCTATTATGATATGATCGGATGGGCACTGGATCACGTAGATGTCCTGACTAGAACAATATTCAATTCTCAGAAGGTGGTTATTGGGACATTTCGGCCGGAGCATCTACAGGTGATGTACAAATTGTCTCCCACACCAAATTTTACTTACAATGTTGAATTCTTAGAGGGTTTCAAAAAGAAAGAATGTGAGCAATTTGGAAAAGGCTTTTCCGACCTGATCAAGGATTGGTGCTCATGCCCTGAAAAGTTCAGAGCTGATTCTAATGGTATATACACAATCTCATAATTACATCCACAGTTCATGTATATAGCGATGATGGTGTGCATACTTTATGGGAAAGAGAATACTGCACATTTCTTTCTCCCATGGGTATCGCTTATCCACATAGTAGCAGAGGGATACTCTTTTGACTGAGCCAAAATGTTGTCAGACAGTTTGACCAGTCAAATTACAGAATATTAGACACAAAAGGCGAGTGGGAAAGTAGCTTCATTTTTCATGTTTGCTTACATTATGGATGCAATTTGCTTCATGACACTTTTTCCATTAATGAGCTGGAGCTGGACTCCAAATAACGCAGATCCTATTCATGTGTACCACTCAAAACTCTGGGAAGATAAAGCCAAAGACTTTGTCTATGATATTTTCAACTGGGTAACGGTACCAATGCATGTTGTTACCTACGGCCACCCACCTCCCAGGATTTAGATAAAATCGTGACCAATCTAGGAAGCGTGGAAGACTGGTACATTGAAGAATTGTTCTCTTCCATTAGGTTTTTTGGTTGCTTTGTTCCCCTATATTTCATGCTGCTATTCTTACTAGACAAGCTAGTATCTCGCGAAGTTGCCAGGAAAACTGTACTTGGCGGGATCAGCAAAGAACTCAAAGGAGTTCAAAAAAAGGTATGGCCATATTTTCCCCTACACATTGGTACATTTTCTTCATCAGATTTCAGCTATGCCAAAGTGGAGGCCACGGCCTTAGAGGAAATGAAACTAGTATACTTTGAATTCAAGAAGCACAACCCTAATAAGGTCGTGGGTAACCACATGGAAAGTTGTGGTCTAAAAAGATACGAGCACGAAGACTCTCCTCATGACGATATTTTCCAAGGAGTGAGATCCTACTCAGAAGTTTTAAGTCGGGTTCGAGCTCTGCCGCCCGAAGGGATGATCAAATTTTACAAATTTCAGGAACACCGGAGAAGTGGCCTCCCCAAAGTTTTATAGGGAAAAGTCTCAACACCTCCAAGTATACATCAAACAGAAGCCAAAGGTTCAACAGACACAAGCCCTGGCAAACAAGAAACTCAAGGGAACATAAAGGAAATCGATACCTCGAACTAGGAAACTGAGATCCCAAGCCAAGAATAAATACCCCCAGAGACAGATACACCAAGTAAACAGGTCAAGGATCAAATAGAGATACCCTCAAAAGGGGTAGGAGACACACCAGTGTATACATCAAATGAACTGATCATAGACGCTGTCGTGAAACAAACATTCATAGAAATCAACAGTCTCATTCCATCTGTCACACCCTTACAATCTACCAAGGGGAACCCCGATACAAGAACAATATTCAAAGAATATCTAACACCTATCTCTGTAGAAGAGTTACCTCCTAGCAATTTCTTTTTTAGCAAGAAAAGGAAATTCGTGGTGAAGCGAGAAATGCACCAAAGGGTGGGTGCAGCAGCCAAAAGATACAGAGTATTAACTGATGGAGAAGCCTTAGAAGAGGTAGAATTCACCGAAGAGGTAGCAAGAACATGGGGGTCTTATGCAACAGCCAACCAATATTCAGTCGGGACCTTGAAGGAACGGTTGAAACAAAAAGACATGTTAATTAGCAAATTACAGACTCAGATAACAATTGTAGAGACGAATGCCAGGAATGAGGCATACAAAGACCTTGAACAAGCAAGAGCAGCTGACCAACAGGAAATCAAACACCTCAAATCCAATCTCGAGCAAATGCACCAGTCGGCTCAAAAAATCCAAACACAGGCCAATCAACAAGAGGAGTTAATAAAACAGTTGCAATCCAAATTAAATTCTACTAAAATCCAGGTCATAGATATAACAGTATTCCAAACTCAAGCCATGGAAATATGAAAGAATATAGAAGAAGCTCAACAGGATCTACTTTCTAAAGTAGAAATCATCCAGAATAATTCTTCAGATGATAGATCAAGCGTTAAATAATATCACCTTAAGAGAAAGAGGAGCTAAGGCAGCTCGAGTTGTCTTCCAGAAGGCTATTATATCGTCAACAAAAGAGGAAATACTCATCTCTTCCACATTATCGATTCCAGAGAAAACCAGAGGTAACATCCTGCTAAAGGCATGGGAGCACAATATAGCGGAAAACGGAAAAATGGCCAAAGAGGTGAGAGATTCTTGTGAAGAAACATTTGGCCTGTTGAATAAAAAATTGTTAGATCTTGATAAGGAAAGTAGCTCTGGGATGTTGGGTAAAATCACCATAGCCAAACATCTGCTAGATATTAAGGAAAATATGGAAAGAGACCAAGTTGAGCTCTCTCAGATAAGACAGGTCGACATTGCTCAAATAGATAAATAGTTAATAAAACCAATTCTACAACTATCGTCTATCATTATAGTAGATGGGAAAATAGGAGAAAGGTTTCCACAGCTGGAAAAGAAGTGTTACGTTTTCGAGGCAAATGACCAAACAGAACCTTCCAAGTTGATAACTCAATTAGTAGAAAGATGTATCAATTGTGTCGAACAGGGGAAAGGGAACACTTCTTGAGGCCAGTAATACAGTTGCTCATACTACCTTATTTTGGAGCTAGGAAACAAAGAAAGGAAAATGCCCTGCCAGCATGAGAGAAGACAAGGGATAACGAAGTGAACTGTTTCACCTCCTCATTTGTAACCGAAACCTTTAGAATGATAGAATTTCAAATTCTTAAATCTTGTATAAATATACATTTTTGAGAAAGAATCAAGGGGTTGCTTTTTTCCGATTGTAAAGGAGAAGACTCTCTTTATTGAGAATTAATACAAATGCAAGCCACAGATTCTACATTTCATTTATTCTGAGTTATGTGTTCTTTTTTCTTTCCATATTCCAACATACTTTCATATATATTTCTTTGATGCATGTTTAAACACAATTTATTACAACATCTATTGTGGTTATATTTCACTTAGTAATTTGATAACAAACAGATTTTCCTATGTATTTACTGTTAGCAAATACAAGACCTGCATGTTATTTAGATACTATGTTTTATACTTCATTGAAGGTTACAACATTTCACTTTCTTCTTCTATTACAAAGTAAGATTCCTCAATAATTGATGTCTTTATTTGATTAGCAGCTTTATGTTTTCTTTCAATTCATTCAATATTTAAAATTTAACTCAGATGGGAGAAACAACCTCTGAGCTGTTATAATATTAATTTGATTTAAAGAACTTTTCTCTTATAATTTTAGTGGTAAGAGGTGAACATCAAAACCTTTCCTCATTTCCTAATGCCTGACATTATACTTGAAGCCTTAGTATAAATTCAGGAACAACACATGTCACAGAGCATACAGAGCATGAGTCATCCTTCTATGCATTTATGGCCATGACACAAGTAGATCAACCCAGGTCATCTACTTTGTTCATTGATTCAGGTGCATCACGTCATTTCACCAATAGGTAGGATTGGTTGACAAAGTACACACCTTGTTCTTCCAAGGATTTAGCGATCTTCGGTGGTGGTGAAGAGTATATAATTGTTGGAAAAGGAAATGTTCAAATTTCCTTTCGAGGAAATATGTTAATATTCCTCAATGTATACTATGTGCCAGGTATGGAGCTTAATATTCTTTCAGTTAGTCAGATTATGTGACATAGCCTCCAATTAGATGTCAACTTTAGAAATCACAAGTGTTACATAGTCAACAATGAGACCAAGAATATTATTTCTCTTAGTATCAAGGACCACAGATTATTCACACTAGTGGATATTGGATAGGTCAGAGAGCATGCACTAGCAGCCAAGAGTGCATTAGATGTCAATAAACTATGGAATCATAGGTATGGGCACCTCAACTTGACCTACCTATCTGATTCCAAACCTTACTATGGAGGAATATTCTAAATTCTACACGTCAATACCTTTCCAAGTGCGTAGACCATTCGTCAATTGGAGTTCGTATGAGAAATTTATTCCTCCTGCAAGTTGAACTACCATATTGATCACCATGGTGTGAGTGGATGTCATGTCAACATCCATTACTTAGAAATGTGGGGCTATCCACATAGTTGATTTTCTAATAAATATATAGAAGTTCCAAACCTTATCATAATTGAAGGTTGAAGAAGTCAAAAACCTATCCCTATATGGTTATCGGGCTATGTTAAAAACTGGGCCACTAGGAGGAGAAGGGGTTCCACTATTTTGCATTGTATCTTGTTCCATAGATGAGAAAAACATATTGGAGTGGTATTCTTTGAGCATAACATAGGAGGAGAGATTTTGTAGTAGCCAAAAAGACCATAGGTCAAAGACAACTTCACATAGAGTGCCTCTTTCTTTGTACTTAAATCATTTCTTTACCAAAAAAAA
>ML814825.1:13886-38430 GCA_009831015.1 Picea engelmannii | reverse complement strand
AGTACATCATCCTTCTTCTCTTGTCCATTCAATACTTTAGAACTAGGGAAAGAGTAGTATTCTGTCTCAGTTTGTTCCAGATCCAGGTGGATCTGTGGAGATTGGTCTGTGTCCGCACTCACGAATTTATCCTAGAACAGAAAAGCAGCCTCACCTTATAGCTGGTTTTTCTCCCGTATTGGGTTTCCCAAGTCATATCTTGTGTTTATTTGTGGATGGTGTGAATGTGTTTTAATGTTCTCCATTTTTCTGCATTTTATCTATTTTATCAGCAACTAAATATTCTAGAGATCTTAAGGAAATTAACCTTAATCGTAAAGATTTCAGTATTTTATTAGATATATTGTGATGAACTATTCCAATGCAATATCCACGACAGTTTACAGATAATATTGGTATTAGAGCATGTTTTTCTTTTGGGTATTTGTGAGAAGTTGCAGGATTTAAGAATCGACTTAAGGAGAAGTCATAGAAACCCTAGCCATGGCAGACCAGTATGTTCATAATAACCCTTGAGATCCAACATAAGAGAGATTTGAGCATTTGGAAGCACAAGTTGTCAACATTAGTATCCATATGAACCTCCTCATGGTGGCTCTAGCAAGCAATCTCAAATCGTTCGGAAGTGATGGAGGCTCTAACTCAAAGAACATATAGGAGGGGAAATCAGAAAATCGGGAAGAAAAGGAGTTGCGGAAAGAATCCGAAAAAGAGTAACCGAGTTCAAGTCTCGTGAAACCTTCACAATCCTTATTCAAGATGGAATCAAAAGTGGACATAAAGTGAAATCAAGGTGAGATCGATGCATTAAAATTGAATCATTGGTTGCAACAACTAGAATTTTATTTTAGTGTTCACCATATAGATGAAGAACACAAGATCCCATTTAATAGATTGAAGTTAGAGGGCCATGCTTTAACCTAGTGGTAAAGCCATACAGAAACACTTAGGCTAGAGGGTGATTCGCTAGTAACTAGGTGGGAGGACTTCAAAACCCTCATTAACTCCCAATTTCACCTTATTAGGTATATAGAGGACCAATGGATCTGGTGGCACTACTTTAGGTAGAGGAAGGGGCGGAGTGTATAGGAGTACACCACTGAGTTTAGAAAGATGGCCATCATGTTGGGTATCTCTCCCAAGAACCCAGATGTGATTCTCAATTATTTGGGGGGTTTACATAGTCATCTACAAATGTAGGTGATGCTCTTCAAGCCAATGACAGTGTATGAGGATTATGTACAAGCATAGTACCTAGAAAACATAGGCCAAAAGAAGAGGCAACCAAGTGGTTCAAAGAAAAAAGAGCACAATGAAGCTTCCAAGGAGGGGAAGAAGAACTAGAAAGGGGGAAAAGATAAGAAGATAGAAGCCACTGCACAATAGAGTACATATCCCATCAACCATTGCAATCATTGCAACATTGATGGCCACACCGAGGAAAAATGTTGGAAACTACATCTAGAGTTAAACCCAAAGAACCGCAAGAAGGAAGGAAAGAAAAAAAAAAACCTTCTAGACAAATATTCAAGCAATCAAGTTGAAAGTATCTTTTATGTGGATGAAAAGACTATATGCACATATGTGTAGAAGGAGGTGAATCTGAGTAGCCTTCATCACTGGGAAGAGAAGGAGATGATCAAGATCTTCCACATCGAGATTCAATTCAAGAAGACCAAGATATATGCTTTGTTTGACTCTGGTTCATAGGCTAATCTCATAGGGGCGGATCGGGTCAACAAGATTGGATTGGAGGTTCACAATCATCCTAGCCCATATCCATTGGGTTGGGTAAACAAGGATGTAGAGATAAATGTAACGAAATGATGTAAGATTAAATTTGTTATAAGTGTTGATTTTTTTGATGAAGTGGAATTGTATGTAGTACCCCTTGATGTATGTGGAGTAGTGTTTTGAATCCATTACATCCATATGAGGGATGCAATATTCATGCAGAGAGCCAACCAATACCGAATTATCAAGGATGGGAATTCCTAAATCATCAATGCACATAAAGGCAAGTCAAATATCTCACTGGTAATTTCCATTCAAGACAAGAAGTTGATTAGTTCTAGTAAGAAATATGTTTTTCTTTTCTTAACAGAAAATCAATCTAATGATGAATCAATGAGAGTGAAGGCATCCCTGGAAGGGTGTACTAAAGATAAGAAACAACAGTTCGAGGAGTTTCTACAGAAATATAGAGGAGTGTTCCAGGAGACTAAAGAGCTACCACCCAAGCAGGAAGTGGAGCACGAAATACAATTATTCCTAGACTCCCCATTGTCAAATATTGGGTTGTATAGATAGTTTGTTCTAGAAATGAATGAACTCAAGAAGCAATTGTAGCATTTTTTGGAGCAGGGTGTAATTTGTCAGAGTACCTCGTCTTGTGGGTCACCCATCATAACTGTGCGCAAGAAGGATGGAACTCAAAGAATGTGTATCAATTACAGGGAATTGAACAAGATTGCACTGAAGAATCGATACCCCTACCAAGGATTGATGATCTATTGGACCAGTTGTAGCATGCCAAGTACTTTACTAAGATGGATTTGAAATCAGGATATCATTAGGTACGATTCAAAGAAGAATATATCTGTAAGACTTTGTTCAAGACAAGGAAAGGTTTGTATGAGTGGTTGGTTATGTCATTTGGTTTATGCAATGCATCAGCTACATTTATGAGACTATGGAATTATTTTTTACGCCCTTATCTAGATTAATTTGTTATTGTCTATTTGAATTATATATTGGTTTATAGTAATACATGGAAGGATCATATGTCACATCTTATGCAAGTGTTAGAGACTCTGAAAAAGAAACAACTACTTGCAAATCTCAAGAAATGTGAGTTTTCTCAATAGTGTTTGGTGTATTTGGGGTATGTGATCAGTGGAAGGGAGCTCAATATAGATCTTGATAATATGGAGGCAACCATGAAATGGCCAATTCCTACAAATTTCACTGGAGTTAAGAGTTTTGTTTGCGCAACACAATACTTGTGAAAGTTCATAGCTTCATTTTCAGCGGTAGTTGCACCACTCCACGCCATAAAAACAAACAGTAAGAGTTTCCAGTGGGGGAAGAATCAACAAAAGGCCTTTGATGAGATAAAAAGAAAGATAATTCAAGCACCATTTCTCACACTACCAAACTTTCATAATCCTTTTGAAGCGGAGACAGATGCAAGTGGGTATGCCATGGGAGAAGTACTTATGCAGAGAGGAAGGCTTGTCTGTTATCATTCTGAAGTATTTCACGGGGCATTTCTCAACTAACCTTCCTAGGACAAGGAGTTACATGCCTTGGTACAAGGTGTCAAAAAGTGGAAATATTATTTAATGGTTAAGGAGACCATCATCCACATAGATCACCAACAACTATAGTATTTGCAGGCCTAGGGTAAGCTACAAAAAACTAGACATTACAAGTGGAATGGGTTTTTACAACAATTTTATTTGGTCATAAAGTATAAGAAGGGTAGCACAAATAAGTTGGCAGACATGCTTTCACAGCCACCCAAATTTAATATTATAGCTTTGGTAACTCTAATGCACATGGATCATTTTAGCCATGATGCATATAAAGAGGCATACACACAAGATGAGGACTTCAAGAACGTCTTTCAGCAGTTAAAAGGCCAAATTCATATAGAAGAATGTGATTTAAAATTTGACTATCATTTCCATAAAGGTTTACTCTACAATCTCGATAAGCTCTTTGTTCCCAAAGGCGAACAATTACATATTATTATAGAGTCTCACACCTCCAAGGTTGCAGGACATTTTGGTGTTGGGAAGACAGTTGCCAACTTAAAGAGATATGTGCTTCGCCCAGAATGCAAGAATATGTAGCATAGTATATTAGAGGATGTATACTTTGGTGTACCAGCAAGCCCAACAATAGGAAGAAAGTTATATACCATCCCTTACCTATACCCACTCGACCTTGGGAAAAAATTTCCATGGATTTTGTGGGAGGTTTACCAACAACCAGGAAGGACATGACTATCTATTTGTGGTAGTTGACAGGTTCAACAAAATGTGCATTCTCATGCCTTGTAAAAAGACGATCACCGGAAAAGAAGCAGCAAATAAGTTCTTTGAATAGGTCTAGGTTCACTTTGGGATACCAAGGGACATCATCTTAGATGGGATTACTAGATTTCTTAGTGCATTTTGAACTACATTGTGGGAGAAATGGACACTAAGTTCAAGAGGTATACCACATTCCATCCATAGACAGATGGGAACATGGAAGTAGTCAACAGGAATTTGGTGCAAATTTTGAGGGGTTATAATCAGAAGCATTTGAAGACCTGGGATGAAAATTTGATCTAGATATAGCACTCTTATAACATAGCAGTCCACGGTTCTACTAATAAGTCCCCTTTTGAAACTTTATTTGGATATTTGCCACCTTCACCCTTATATGTTGTATATGGACAGCAAGGAGGAGTGAGGGAGGACCTCGGAGGAGATGCACTAAAAGTAGAAAAAAATGTTGAGAATATCAGTCAGATCCATTTCCAAGTACAAGAGACATTAAAGATGTTAGGGGAAAAGTACAAGGCTAGACATGACAAGCACATAACAGAGAAAACATTTAAAGTGGGAGACATGGAAACATTTGGACTCCTTTTCTCATGCCTCCCTAATGTGCCAGTTCACTGATAACCTTGCTAAGGTAAAAGGGGCCATTACGAATTGGCTAAAGGTTTACAAAGCACGAACACTTAGGAAGGTAAAGGAGACGGAGGAAAAATTGTTGACCCTATATCTAAAGATGGATGAAGGTCCTTTAACCAAATTGCAGCTTTCTATTTTAAAGGAATTGGAGTCAGTATGACACTCCCTTCTTCGCAAGGAAGAACAATATCTGAGATTAACGAGCAGGGTGTTCTAGTTAAAAGAAGGAGACAACAATTCTAAGTTTTTCCACCACTAAACGAATCTTCAAAAAAACCTTAATACAATATGAGAAATAAATCGAAGAGGGAAAATTGGTTAGATCCTTCAAAGATAAGGCAGAGGAAGGCGCTAGATACTTTCACTCCCTCTTTCAAGCCCCAGTCGATCGTCCTATATAGGAAATTCTACAATTTTTATCCAAATTCCAAGCAGTAATTACAAAATATATGAATAAAGCTCTAGAAGAAGAAGTATCGAAGGGAGAGTTTCTATATTCCCTCTCATCCATGCAATGTGGAAAAATCCCAAGCCCAGACGAGTTCAGGATGAAATTCTTATGAGGTTTCTAGGACGTCATAAAGGAATATCTACTTTTGATTTTCAGATAATCGCAGAGGTCTAGGAAGCTTTTAGGTTCTTTCAATGCCACTTTCATCTGCTTGATTCCCAAAAACCAAGACGGATTGTCCTTCGAGGACTATCACCCTATCTCACACTATAATGTGGTGTATAAATTCATATCAAAGTTATTAGGAAGGCGTATAAAGCCTATCTTGAGTGAGATCATATTGGAGGAGCGGTTTGGATTTCTTCAACACTGACAAATCCATAATGCAGTCTCAGTAGCCCAGGAATTTTTTCATTCAAAAAATATCTAAAAAAAAGCAGTTCATTCTTAAGGTATACCTATCGAAAGCATGCGATAGGTTCATCTGGACCTTCTTGATCATTCCTTATTAATATGGGGATGGATCTCTCAGTAGTTAACTGGATAATGGGATGCATATAATTAATGTCTTTTGTGATCTTAATAAATGGTTCCCCTTCAAGGTTCTATTTCTCATCATAGAAGAGGCCCTTGGAAAAGTGATTAAATAAGAAAAGGAAGAAAGATCGATTAGGGAGCTAAAGGTATCAGAAATGGAAACAATCACACATCTATTTTTCATGGATGATGTCTTATGTTGCACCAAAGGCTCGTTGAGGGACATAATGATGTTGAAAGGTGCACTCAATTTATTTTGTTCTGCCACCGGCATGGAAGTTAATTTTGAAAAATCATGTGTAATCCCCCACCATTGCTCAAGAGCATAGAAGATACAGATTGGAAATATTCTACTGGTTCTTATGTTAAAATTGGATGAAGGCTTCAAATATATAGTGTTCCATGTTAAGCTAGATAATTATAGGTTTATTGATTGGGGAAGGTGAAAGCCCAAGTATCCGTGTGGGTTAACAGACTTTTGTCCAAGGGAGGTCATATGTTCCTACTTAAGTCAATACTAGAAAGTATTATTGTCTTAAGGACATCCATCGCAGCAATTGCAAAAGGAATCCTCACTAAGATTCAAAAAATGAGCTTCCAATAATTAAGGTCAAGATCACGTAAATTAGGAGGGATCCCTTTGGAAAAGTGGTCGTCTATTGCAACGCCCAGAGAACTCAAAGGATGGGGGGTCAATAACGTATATTTATTCACGCAGGTGCTAGCAAGAAGAAACCTATGGAGATTAACTCAAGGGGATACTCTATGGGATAGATTTATTCAATCAAAGTTATTTTTGGATTTAACTATAGAAGAGTGGTTTAGATAGCATTGAAAACATACCAAGGCATCCATAGTCTTGAAATCCTTGATCTCAGCCTTTCTGTTGGTTGGCGACTAGGCTATATGGAAAATTGGCAATGGTCAAAAAGTTCGTCTTAGGGACAACCCCTTGCTAGGAGCACGTAATAATTTTCATTTGCCAGACCCTCTTATCCAGGCCCTAAGATCGAAAAATATATTCATTATGTGTGATGCAAAGGCCGAAAGCCATAAATTTAGAGATCAATAAGGGTGGAAACATATGAGCTCCTTGAGCTTGATCGAAGTTGAAGTCGATGAATGGAACCAATTTATCAATCTTCTAGTGGTCGATTTCATCACGCTCGTGAAGGAAGATTCAAATACTCTATGTTGGTATAAGAACCCAAAATCAGGGAAGTTTACAACAAAAGTGAGATACAAAGTGTGGGCCTAATATCATTTTGAAGGGGGGAGGGAATGGTGGTGGAGTCTAATATGGAAGTGTAGTGCTCCTTTAAAATGCAAAATAAATTTGTGGTTGGCCATGAACAACAAATTATTAACCTAGGATAATGGATTAAAATAGGGATGGAATGGTCCCAACATATGTTCTCTTTACAAGTCCCATGAAGAATTTATCTTACATATTTTTATTGATTTTTTTTATGTAGTTCATGTACTGAAAATAATTCAGGAAAATCTTAAACCAAATTCATCCTGGAACAAACCAAGATTGGAGGATTGTATTAAGGAATGGACGACAGATAAAGCAGTCCAAAATTTTGTTTGGCTCCCAAGTATCCTGGTTAACAATCTTTGGTGGGCTCGTAACTCCAACACCTTCAGACACAAGGATATCCCACCCCTGAAATAATAACAGGAATCATGTTAAATATTTCCAAAGAATTTGAGATGGAGATAAAGACAAAGAATCCAAAAATCGTGTCTCTTGCCGTGATTGATTACAAAATTCCATGGGGATATTTTGAAGGGGCCTATCAAGGAACACCCCCCCTGGTATGTGGTGTGGGAGTGGTCTTGTTCCTGAATCACAAACACTACATGCATATTAGATATGCCCCATGCTCAGGTACAAACAACAGGGTTGAGTTCATAGCATTATGGACGTTACTGGAAGCAACAATAAAAAAGGACATTAAGAAATTTCAGGTCATGGGCAACTCAAAGTTGGTAATTGATTGGGCGCAACAAAAGGATACAATGACTAATGTCAGGGTCACCCCTTTACTCTTTGACATAAAATTGGCATATCAATCCTTTGAATGGATATCCTTCAATCATATCTTGTGGGGTTTGAATGGGAAAGCTGACGAACTTTCCAATGAATCCCTTTCTCTTCCTTCGAGGGCCTTTGGCCTTTATGAATTATTCGATAGAGAAGAGATCGAGGCCATGGAATTCTGCTTTTAAACAAAAATTGTCATACATATATTGATAGAAGATATTATATGGACTTGTAAGATCAAAGTGAGAAGTAAGATATAACTTTTTGTATGTACACAATGGACAAAAATAATCCTTTTTATTAATAGATAGTGGCATATAGGGAGAAATTTTGGTGTATAATAGGTCATCGAAAGGTACTGGAACATGTATATTCACCTCTTATGAATATAATAGATGTTTTTCTTATGGAAAAAAAAGATGGTTTGTGTTAATTGAAAATTATTAGAGGGGCTATTTTCCTAAAGAGATCATTTTTCTCTATTGAAAAGAAGTGTTAATTGAAAATTATTAGAGGGGCCCTTTTCCTAAAGAGGTCATTTCTCTTTGTTGAAAAGAAGCTCACTAAAAGAATATTCTTCTACCCCTTTTTTCATTTTTCTTAATAGAAGGGGATACTTGCATTTTTTTGTTATGATGTTTAATTTAAATCTAAATTTTTCAACAAAGACTTTTGAGGAACATTGCATCAACATGCTTAAATGGATTGTAGTTGTAGACAATATTTATATGGATGATTTATGTGGAAGACTTGTTAAAGTAAATATTAGCTTATAATGGTCAATTTGATATTAGACTTAGGTATTAATAAAGTCAACTTGACTTTATATTATTTTATGCTTTTACATCTTATTCCACTTTATTGTGTTTCTTAGTATCCCACATTCATAAACTGGATGGACTTGATTTGCTTGTAATCCTATATAAGAATGTTTTTGCTTTCTCATCAATATATATAATACGGAGAACTCTTTTGAGTTATCTTGGTTTCTTTATGTGCTCGATTTCCATAATATAGTATTAGAGCTCAACCAGAGCCACGAAGTCTATGAGAGCATGAAGATATAGGAACTACTATTGGTAGAGATGGATCAAGGGATCACTAGTGTGGACATCAAAGAACCAAAAGGGTTTCACTGAAACCAGGTATTGTTTTTTTTTTTCTTTTCGAAGCAAGGTCAATTTGTTTTAATTGGAACTTCATTTTCAGCCACCATACAACAATTTTCAATCGTTTCTTTCAACTTCCATTCCCATCTATCGTACATAACAGTGGTACAAGGTAGTAGCACGATCATACGAAATCATATGGAATTTCTAAAAAAAGTGTTGTAAAAATTGATTTATGACCCAGATTATCTTATTGCTCTGTTTCCTTGATAGTATAGATGAATTGGAAGCAGATTAAAGATATTTTTTCCTATATTGATGCCCATATTTGCATGTCTGGAAGTTTTCACTGGTGATTTGTTATTTTTTAGCAAATTCAAAGAGAAATTGTTTTTTTATGCTCTTTGTGAATAGATTTGAGTGATTTGGGTTGGTGATGAGAATATTTTCCTATATCTTCATTTTTGGGTTGTTTATGGGAAAATTTTATCATATTGCTTTATTGTTGGGTTATTTATAACCTTCACCTATGGCATCCTTACCCAACATCATGCTAGAAGGGATTCATAAGTTCACAGGAAAAAACTACAACACATGGAACAACATATGTTGACCATGATTTTCTAGTGCAGGGGCCTGGAAAATATTGCCTTTGGTAAATGTTGGCATAGGGGCAAACCGAGGGTTCAACGCTTCAACAACGCACCAACAAAACCCTAACTACTAGCCCTTTCGACAACACCTGCGAAGCATATGAAGTTTCACCCGAGGTAGAGGCATGGGGGGTTGCAGGACTCAGGTGTCTACAACCTAGCTGGGACACAGATCTGTGATCACAACACTTGACATAGCACTTAGCAAACATCATGCATTAGTTCTTAAAATTTATTCACAATGCAGGTTAAACCCTTATTACATATTAGCACAAGATCTATCCCTTAAAACCTCTTAGCACATAGCATAAGCTCAGATCTAACATTCATTCACATCATAAAGCACTAAGCATTCATAGATCTATACATCAATAACAATGCACTAAGAAAATAGATACATAAATAACATGAACAACATTTCACAAAGCACATTGACATAGGATATATGTGGTTCACCCCAGTGTGGGGCTACGTCCACCAACTCTTCTTCTTTATTAGTCTTCAAGCTTCTTACATTCTTCTACTCCTGTGCACAAAGCCACAGAGTCAACTCCGCAAAGGATGGGAGATCTGTGCGCACCTCGCCAGGTCCTCCTTCCCCGAATTAGGTCAAGGCACAAAGACTTACACAGTATGTCTGTACAAAGCACTTACAACACACTTACACTTAGCTCTGCAAGTCTTAACATAGTTTCTTGCACTAATCCAATTACAGGTCTTTGCACATAGCTAACACTAGCACTTAGCCACACTACTTTCATCGCCTATATACTTATTTATACATTACAAAAGGTCCTAAGCATGGGTAAATCCATGGGCCGACATCCCATACCCATTACATAAACCCTAAAAGCCCAAAAATCGCGCAAAATGGGCGAGATCCCACGATCTCCGCTTCGCCTGGGTGCTCCGTCTTCTACTAGCCTGTCAAAGTCCCAAAAATGGTCAAACAGGACCAATGTTTCCTCAAAACTTGGTCTAGGGCCAACAGGACCCCAACAGACACCTGTGACTTGTCACGAGTCACTCTGATCTGGGCAATACTTCTTCGAAGGCCTCGAGCTTATCTTGAGTTGCCTCGACTTGCTGCTTCGCCAGAGCTTCCTGATCAACGAACTCCTGAATTACTTGTTCGGTGACAGGCCCTTCCGGGCATTGTTCCATTGTCCATCGATCTATTCAAAAAGTGTGCAGGCTTCGTCCTACACCGACTGGAGTCTCTGTGTCCCCTCCATAACTCTAATATGGATGGCAGTGACCTGTTGTTGAACTATGCATTGCTCCTGTGACCTCTTCATATTCTCCACTGCGGTAAGAAGCTTCATTTGTGCTTGCATTGTAGAAGTCTGCTGCTTTTCCTCCTGGAGTTGTGCCTCCAATGTCCTTAGCTTCGGGTCTTCTACAAGGTGCTCATAGGTCTGCACACTTTGATTACTTAGTTGCTTACATTCTGAAGCCAATGCCCCGATTCTTTCTACTGCGCTCCTGGAAGTTTATTCCCTATGATCCTGCACTTCTTTCGGAGTGCTTGGCATTGCTTGAAGTTATAAATCTGCTACTCTTACTTCAAGCTGATGAATGACCTCAGCGAGCTTCCCCACTTGTCTCTTGGTTGTCTCTTCTTTCATCTGTGCCAATATTGGCACAGAGTGAAGTGCTCTAGTCACTGCTTCCTTGACCACAGTCTGCTCTATGAGTAGCTGATATTTCTCTTTCTAGATTTTCTCTCTATCCTCCTCAAACTTCGCTCTAATGTCATCTTTCTCTTGTTGCGCAACCCAAAGTTGCTCTAAGGCCTCCTCCTTTTCTTTCTTCAAGGCATATGTGGTCTTCTCCTTTTCTTCTGGGACTTGATGAAGTCGAGCTTCGGTTGCATCTGCTAGCCTTCGTAATTGGGTGGGCTCGTCCCCCAATTCCACACTCTCTGTTGAAGACGGTGCAGTAGACATTGTGCGGCCCGACTGGATATCTTATTGGATGCCTTTGAGCTCCTTATGTATTCATTCATACAAAGTTTCTTTATTTTCTTCATGTCTCTGCAGGATATCTTCTGAAGCATATTCTATGGTTGTGATGATGAGCTCAATATCATCCATTGTGAGCACATTCTGTGACTGAGGCTTATTGGCTCAAGACTTCTTCCATGTTGAGGGTTTATATGGAGAAACCTTCCTTTTCTTGGATGTCTTAGCCTCTATGAGGGGATCCTTTGGCGGTATCACCTCACCCTTTTCTTGCTTGTCTTTTTCCCTTCCTCCTCTTCCTTTACCTCGTCGCCTCCTCCTCCTTTAGGTGAGTCAGGTGCAGTTTCCTTCGATGTGTTGTCCTTCTCCTCACTGTTTATGTCTTGCACTTCCTCCTTTTTATTATTTTTATTTTCATTTCTTTGTCCATCATACTCGGTCTAGGTGACCAAAGGACTTCCGATGATATCAGGGTCGAAGAATTCTACATCTTCGACCGGTACAAGGAATTCAGCTGGCCATTCCTTGGTTATCTCCTCCATGTCTTCATTGGTCAATTTGTAGTACAACTACAGATCATCTTTACTTTTGTCCTTGCATGCACTGATGTAGATGAAGTGTCGGTCCGCGCAAAACTTCGCTAGCATCCTATATGTATGCAAGGTGTTCAAGGTCAATCGGGGGAATGATTCAATGGCACGCGTCAGCTGTAGATAGTAAGCGTGGAACACCACATTTGATTTTCATTGCTTCACCATATCGCTCGTATACCACAAGGTGGTGAACCTTGCAGCCAATGGCTCTGATGGTTCAACTTCAGCGAATGTCACTCCCTCCATCATCTCCCAAGAGAAAAATTCAATGAGAATCAACAACCAACTGAAGTGAAATTCGTATCCTTGGTCTTGCGCTTCGTGGCAGTCCTTCTCCAACTCGTTGATGAGGTAGCTCACCCAGTTCATCTGCATCCATTCGACACACTTCCCCACGAGGTTGACTACGAACATTGTGACTTGTGTTGGATGGTTCTTTATGACGATCTTTCCAGCGATTAGCTGACAATCTAGGTGCACTGCTCCATCCTGGATGGAGGCTACCTTGTAGCCTCACTTCCCCTTCTCCACATTGCCATACGCCTCCTTGATCTGTTGTGCCAGGGAGCGATCTGCAGCCTTCCCTGAGTAGAAATGGTGAGTGTTTGGTCCTTGCAT
The DNA here is from genome assembly GCA_009831015.1 of Picea engelmannii. Classification (NCBI taxonomy): domain Eukaryota; kingdom Viridiplantae; phylum Streptophyta; class Pinopsida; order Pinales; family Pinaceae; genus Picea; species Picea engelmannii. Next base: position 25,764 of record ML814825.1, on the reverse strand, counting down.
GCTCAATCTAGTGATCAGTTGGATTAGCGTCTAATCCACGGTGATGTGTCTATCTAACCAAAGATAACCTCTATGGTAGCACGACATGAGGGGTTTAGCGCATGCGTTAAACTCCTGAAGTTTTCCGAAGTGGGGGATCTTCATGACGTTCAAGATCTTCGATCGTGCGATCTCTTTAATCCATGGCTGGGGAACTATCTTGGGCTTCTTCCCAGTTGTCTTCTTCAGGTACCTATGTGGTGCGAGCATCGCATAGTTCTTCCGATCTCCAAGTTTTAAATCATTGATCTTGAGAGATGGGATCAGTCCCAATTGCGGTCCGATTTCGCGTATCCCCTTCAGGAGGTACGCAGTGATCAGCATGTACTCTAAGTCACATAGGACGTTGTCACGACTAATTGTGCCAGCCAAAGGTGGGATGTAGTTGGGAAAGATCGACGGGATTTGCTCCGTGTTCGCCAGATCGCTGCGGTGCTTGCTTCTTTTCTCGTTCGCGGTTCAGCTAGACCAACGTGCATTAGAGGGGGATGCTTGCAATCCGCTCGTCGATGATGCCTGTATTCCTATAGACATGGCTTTCTCAATCATGAGGTCGACAAGTATCTCTTCCACAGACTTCTCTATTGCGCTATGCTCGCTCGACATTCACACTTGTAATAAAATAACTCGAGTAGGTGAACAGATACTCAAGGTAATCGAATCGATGGCGAGGTCTAGACAGCACAACATGGTATGAAATTACTTCTCTGTTAGCTCGGATATCTTGGTTTTCAAAAAGTGGTCCTGGCGCAACATCCGACGGGTTAAATAAGCAACGTCGTAACGGATTCCTCCAACGGGTTGGAGTGCCTCAATCAATATGATTCCATCCGTTATCGCGCGGTGTCAATGGTCCAATGGTGATCTTTCCAGTAATAACTATGTTTCTAGTTGTTCTAGAGTGTCATTTGAATGGTCGGGACACCTCCAACGGTCATATAGCTTCGTCGTTGTGAAGTCCCATTCTGCGTTGTTCTAAAATTTCGTGAGGTTCAAGTTCTGCAAGCCTGCCTTCTGCGAAGTCTTCTATGGAACTTCCTGTTGTTTTTATAACTTTTCTTTCTTCTTGTTGAGCTTTCTAGCCTTCTTTCCTGTGATCATAGTCTCTGGGTTCCTCTTTCCATTCTTATTCTTATCTTCTCTTTATGTAGTAACTTCACACTGCCGAGAGTATTTCAAAGGGTTCAAAGGTAACACTTCTCCTCTTACTATTTCTGGGGTAGAGGTTCTTCTCTCATGTATGGACAGGTTCTTTAAGCCTTCTTGTCTTATTTCCACTTCGACAACTAATTATCTGGTCCTCTCTTGATTCGACTTATTCTCTTGTTCTTCTATTAGTCACTTTATTTTTCTAGCCATGAAGTCCCTTAATTCTTGTTTTTTCTGTTCTGTAGCTTCTTCCTCTCCTTTCCTTCGAATCTGATCTTTCTCAACCCAAGCTTTTCCTAACAAAAGTGCAAAAGGGGCGTTGTTCTTGACAAACTTAATGACTTCAAATTCTTCTTCAATCCGCATTCCATGGGAAAACACAGGTACATTAGTAACTCTTCCACATAGGGTTATCATATTTCCTTTAAACAACCCTATCCTTCCCAATGAAGGAACCATAGCAGGCTTTCCCAAAATTTTCCAACTACTTTCTAGCATGATATTCACCTATGTTTCTTCATCGAAGACACAGTCTATGTCGAAGTCTCCTATTCTTGTTTCTATGCACTGCTTCTCTTTTAAGATTTCTGGTAAACTGATGTCTCTGTGATCATTCAATGTTTCTTTCATCTGTAATAATATAGTCTATGATTCTTTCTGGTTCTCTAACATATCCTTAGTTTCTTGACCTTCTTCATAGTTTTCTTGTCTCGGGTTCATCTTTTCGACTTTAGCAATCATTCTAGGGAAATCCAAAACCTCATGACCAACAACTTTACAAAAAATACAAATAGGATCTGTACCAGGGCATTCCTTAGAAAGAAGTCTCGGTCTTCTACAATTGTAACACAATGTCAATCCTCTCTTTCTTTTAAACGGTCATCGACCTTTCCTTTACTGCGCACTGAGATCACAGTGATGGACCTGCAATCTGCAAAAATTCTTTCTCTTTTCTTCAAATTGGATTTCCTTCTTAGCACAGAGCTTCACGAGTCAAGTATAATATTGCGCACTACAACAATAGATCTATGCACAGAGCTTTCTATTTTCTTCAATTCCCAGCAATCATAGTTTCAGGTCCCGGCAACGGAACCATTTCTTGGCACAGGGGCAGACCCAAGGTTCAATGCTTCAACAGTGCACCAAAAAAACCCTAACTACTGGCCCTTTTAGAAACACCTGCGAAGCAGATGAAATCTTGCCCGAGGTAGAGGCAAGGGGGATTTCAGAACTCAAGTGTCTACAACCTAGCTGGGACACATATCTATGATCACAACACTTGACAAAGCACTTAGCCAACAACATGCATTAGTTCTTAAACTTTATTCACAATGCAGGTTAAACCCTTATTACAAATTAGCACAATATCTAGCCCTTAAAACCTCTTAGCACATAGCATAAGATCATATCTAACATTCATTCACATCATAAAGCACTAATCATTCACATATCTATACATCAAGAACAATGCACTAAGAAAATAGATACATAAATAACATGAACAACATTGCACAAAGCACATCGACATAGGATATACGTGGTTCACCCCAGTGTGGGGCTATGTCCACCAACTCTTCTTCTTCTTCTTTATTGGTCTTCAAGCTTCTTACATTATTTTGATCCTGTGCACAAAGCCACAGAGCCAACTCCGCAAAGGACAAGATATCTGCACGCACCTCGCCAGATCCTCCTTCCCCGAATTAGGTCAAGGCACAAAGACTTACACAGTCTGTCTATACAAAGCACTTACAACACGCTTGCACTTAGCTCTGCAAGTCTTAACACAGTCTCTTGCACTAAGCCAATTACAAGTCTTTGCACATAGCTAACACTAGCACTTAGCCACACTACTTTCATCGCCTAGCTACTTATTTATACATTACAAAAAGGCCTAATCATGGGTAAACCCATGGGCCAACATCCCATACCCGTTACATAACCCCTAAAAGCCCAAAAATCCCGTAAAATGGGTGATATCCCGCGATCTTCGCTTCGCTTCGGCGCTCCTTCTTCTACCAGCCTGTCGAAGTCCCAAAAATGGTCAAACACGACCAACATTTCCTCAAAACTTGGTCGAGGGCCAACAGTAAAGTTGTGTGGCCTACAATTGTGGGTAGAGACCAAGGTAAGTATTATGCAAAATACAAATAAGTTTTGATGTTGATTAAGTTGTCTATAATAGGTGATATGCTTCAAGAGGTCCAGACAGGTAAACTTCCTCAATGATCTGGAAACATTGGAAATATTTGCATGAGAGATCAGACAAGCGCAGAGCCTTCTTCCTAAAGAACATGTTGTTTTCGACAATGATGGATGAGCATACATCCCTTCAGGAACATTTTCTCAAGATCAAAGATATCTTAGAACAATTGATGGACATTGGTCAGAAGATGGAACAGGAAGACATGGTGGTATTCACACTAAAAAAAATCCATGTGCTTATGAGCACTTTATTGAGGCATTAAACATCACTTCTATGAATGTTGACCTGAATTTTGATGAGCTTTGCAACAATCTCTTACAGTAAGACAAATGGAAGAAACAGTTTGGTGGTAGCAATGAGATAGAGGTTTTGAGCAAGCATCGATGCCAAATTAAAATGCAAACACAAATGGGCCAAGAATATGGGACAGAGAAGTGGTGAGGATGTTACCAAAGATCATAAGACCATCAAATTCCATTATTGTGGCAAGGAGGTCCATATGAAGAAACACCGCAGAAAGAGGTTGGTTGACCAGAAAATCAACCAAGGAGGGTCTTAGCAATGGGTTCATGTCACATAACATACATAGGATGAGTCAACCTTCTATGCATTTATGGTCGTGACACAAGTATATCAACCCAGATCATCTACTTGGTTCATTGATTCAAGTGCATCACGTCATTTCACCAATAGGTGGGATTGGCTTACAAATTACATGCCTTGTTCTTCCAAGGATTTAGTGATCTTCGGTGGTGGTGAAGAGTATATAATCATTGGAAAAGGAAATGTGTAGATTTCCTTTGGAGGAAAAATGTTAATCTTCCTTAATGTATAATATGTGCTAGTTATGGAGCTTAATCTTCTTTTAGTTAGTCAAATTATGCAACATATCCCCCAGCTAGATGTTAACTTTAGAAATCACAAGTGCTACATAGTTGAAAAGGACACCAAGAAAACTATTGCTCTTAGTGTCAAGGACCACGGATTATTCACACTAGTGGATATTGGATAGGTCAGAGATCATGCACTAGCAGCCAAGAGTTCATCAGATATCAATACATTATGGCATCAAAGTTATGGGCACCTCAACTTGACCTACCTCTCTTAGTTGGCACGAGAGAATCTGGTAGATGACTTTCAGACATTTGGTAGCATATCTAAGGAGTTTTTGGAGCCTGCCAGGCAAGGATGCAACATAGGGCACCATTTTATGAAGGACAAGCGTGGAGAGTGCAAAGAGTCCTTCAATGGGTTCATGCAGACATTTGTGGACTAATGAGCATGGCATCAATCATCGGTGCCATATATTTCTTTTTTTTTGTTGATGATTACAATAGGAAAATGTGGGTGTATTTTTTAAACTGAAATCTAAAGTGTTTAATGAATTTCAAAAGTTCAAAGCCCTGGTAGATAAAGAGTCAAGTTGTCACATTGCTTCTCTTAGGTCTGACAATAGTGGTGAATTATGTTCCAAAGAATTCAATAATTGTTGTGCTCAACATGGGATCAAAAGACAGTTCACTACACCTTACACTCCACAGCAGAATGGAGTGGTTAAAAGGCGTAACTGCACTATCAGAGAGATGGCCAAATGTATGTTACCAAGCAGGTGTGTTCCAAATAGGTTTTGGGTGAGGCAGTTTTCACAGCAATATACTTGCTTAATAGATCTCCAACGATGGCGGTGAAGTAAAGACTCCATAGTAAACATGGTCTGGAATAAATCCCAAACTCATCCATCTTAAAGTCTTTGGTTCAACCGTCTACACTTGGATTCCAAATTAAAATATAACCAAGCTAGATCCAAAGAGAAAAAAGATTATGATCACAAGGTACAAAAACAATAATAAAGTCTATAGGTTGGTTGATATTGACACCTATAAGGTGAGATTTAGTAGGATGTTGTTGTTGAAAATAAATTTGGACCTTTCCAGACTTCTCTTGGGTTCAAAATTACCGTGCAGCCGGTGTTGGATAAGGATTCGGGNGGGGGGGGGGGGGGATTTTGAGCATGAGGAGTCTTCTAAGACGGTAATTTCTTATGCATATAGCCCAAATCAGCATTCATATGACATGTATACGGGTGAAGATAATGAGAATCCAAAGAAGAGACCCAAGTGGTGCCACAACATCATTGGAGATGTTCGGATAGGTGAAATGAACGAGTGTCGATTGTCGAGAGGAAAGAGAAAATAGAAACCAAACATGGTCAACTTTTCTCTAGTGGCCAATGTTCATAAAATCTATGAACCATAGTTGTTTGAAGAGGTGAAGGGGAGACTTGAATGGAAAAAGGCCATGGAAACTGAACATGAGAGTTTGATGAAAAATTAGACTTGGGACCTCACATCTCTTCCACCAGGCAAGAAACCCATTAGCTACAAATGGGTGTACAAGGTCAAGTACAAAACATATGGTACACTTGATAAGTAAAAAGCATGGTTGGTTGAAAAAGGGTTCTCTCAGTGAGAAGGCATTGACTATGAGGAGAGCTTTTCTCCTACGATAATGATGAGAACCATCTGACTTGTTCTAGCCATGGCAGCATAGTTTGGTTGCAAGGTCCATTAGATGGACATAAAGAGTGACTTCCTCAATGGTGATTTGCAGGACGAGGTCTACATGTATCAACCATTGGGTTTTCAAGTTTTAAGGAATGAAATGGACTGGATCATTATATTATTTTTCATCTATCTCGATGCTTTCAGAGTGGAAATAATTGGAGGATTCAACTTGCAAGGTCATTTTAGTGGAAAGTCATAATTTGGAAAATTAGGGTCTGAAACCTTCCAGAGACATTTTTAGGCATTAAACGATATTTTGGGGGATTCTTGTGTCCATTTTTGTGCACATACCCTTAATAGTATTCTACACTTTGATACCTTTCCAACTGTGCATACCATGCATCAATCGGAGCTTGTATGCAAAATTTATACCTTCTGCAAGTTGACTTATCATGTTTACCATGTTTACCACCATGGTACAAGAGGATGCCACGTCAACCCCTATTACGCATGCATATGGGGCTAGCCCCATGAGGAATTTCAAGAAGATTCTAGAAGGTCCAAAACCTTATCACAATTGAGGGTAGAGGAAGTCAAAACCCTAACCCTAGATGGCTATCTGATGATGTTAAATATTGGGCCGCTAGGAGGAGAAGGGGTTCCATTCTATTTTATTGTATTTTTTTCCATAGCAGAGTGGAACAACTAGGAGTGGGGAATTATAGAGAATAACAAAGGGGGTTAATGTTCTATAGCATCCTAATAGACCACGAGTCTCAAGTAAGTCCATAGAGAGTGCCTTCTCCTTTGTATTTTCATTATTTCCATACCAGAGAAAAGAGATCAAAGTAGCCTCACCTTCTATCTAGTTTTTCTCCCATAAGGACTTTTCAGAGAAAATCTTTGTGTTATTTTGTGGATGGTATGTGTGATTGTATTTATTGTTCTCTATTTTCAGCATTTTATTTATTTTGTGCATAAGCATAAAATCAGTAACTAAAGATTCTGGAAACTAAAGGAATTTAACCTTCATAATGTAGATTGTAGTTTTATTTATCAGATCTGTTGTGACGAACTGTTTCAGTGGAATATCCATGGTAGTTTATAAATCATATTTGTAACAGAGTAAGTTTTGTTTTGGGTATTTGTGATAAGTTTCAAGATCCAGGTATTGGCTTAAAGACAAGTCACATAAACCTTCGCCATGGAAGACGAGTATGTTCATAACAACCCTGGAGATCCAGTAAAAGAGATATTTGAGAGGTTGAAAGCACAAGTCGTTGATATCAACCGCAATATGAACCTCCTCATGGCAGCTCTAGCAAGCAAGCTCATACCATTCAATGATGATGGAGGCTCTAACTTAGATATCATATCGGAGGGGGAATCAGGAGATCAGGGAGACCCATGAAAAGAGTCATGGAAAGAACCCGAGAAAGAGCATTCGAGTTCAAGTGTTGTTAACCCTTCAGAGTCCTTATTCAAGATGGAAGAAAAAGTGGACGTAAATCCATACCAAGGTGAGATTGATGCATTAAAATTGAATCATTGGTTGCAACAACTAGAAGTTTATTTTAGCGTTCACCATATAGATGAAGAGAAAAAAAAATTGTTTGTTATATTGAATTTAGAGGGCCATGCTTTAACCTAGTGGGAAATCCATACAAAACACTTAGACTGGAGGGTGATCCTCCAATAACTAGGTGAGAGGACTTAAAAACCCTCATCAATTCCCAATTATACCCTATCGGGTATGTAGAGGACCAATAGATCCAATGGCACACTACTTCAAGCAGAGGCAGGGACAGAGTGTACAGGAGTACACCACGGAGTTTAGAAAGATGGCCATCATGTTGGGTATCTCTCCCAAGAACCCAAATGTACTTCTCAAGTATCTTGGGGGTTTACACAGTCGTCTATGAAAGTAGGTGATGCTATTGAAGCCAAGGATAGTGGATGAGGCATGTGTATAGGCTCATTACCTAGAAAACATAGTCCAAAAGAAAGGGGATCCAAGTGGTTCCAAGCAGAGAAATCACCAAAAAGCTTCCAAGGAGGAGAAGAAAAAGTGGAAAGGGGGGAGAGATAAGAATATAGTATCCACTACACATTATTGCAAGGATCCCAACAACCATTGAAATCATTGCAACATTGATAGAAATACTAAGGAAAAGTGTTGAAAACTACATCTAGAGCTGAACCCAAAGAATCACAAGGAAGGAAAGAAAAAGAACCTTCTATCCACATATTTGAGCAATCAGATTCAAAGTAGATCTGATGTGGATGAAAATATTATCATCACATATGTGCAGAAGGATATGAATATGAGTAGCCTTCATCACCAAGGAGAGGTGATGACCAAGCTCTTCCACTTCAAGATTTAGGTCAAGAAGACCAAGATAGATGTTATGTTCTGTTGAAATAATGTAACTGCGAAGAGCATTCTTATTATTATTGGATTAAATCCCCATTGTGGATTAATCATGTCATTATTATTATTGTTTTTATTGGATTAATCCCCATTGTGGATTAATCATGTTGGTATTTGTATAAGTACCAAATCCCCTTTTGCGGATTGGTCATCGGACAATTATAAAGGGTAGAATAAGAAGTCGGCCCCAGTAGTTATTATGGAAGACCCAGAATTAATTAAAGGTGGGTTTACCCACCCAGAGTGAGAGGTCAGCCCTGCTAGTTGTGACCTTTCACACATGCCAGTCTTGTATAAATAAGAGGCTAGCACCTCACTTCAAACACACAACTCACTTGCTCATTCTCTTATGAGGCAAGCTGCAATTACCAGTTGGAGAGAGGGAGAAGAGTGGTGCATCTCTTGGGGAGGACTATCTGTATTGGTTTGAGTTATCTCTTGAACATTGCATAAGCTATTTATGATAAGGAAGTTTTTGCTGGGTTTTCTTCCCCTAGAAGGTTTCCCAGGTTAAATTTTGTGTCTCTTGTGAATGTGTATTTCTCAGTGATCTTGTTCTTATGATGCTCTTATCTATTGAAATGCAAAGAACTATAATAATGGCATAAACATTAACATGTTTGAATTTAGTTCACAGGATAATCTCATAGCAACGAATCTTCTCAGCAAGCTTGGATTGGACGTTTACAATCATCATATCCCTTATCCATTGGGTTGGGTAAACAAGAATGCATAGATCAAGGTAACAAAGTAATGCAAAGTTAAATTTGTTGTAAGTGTTGATTTTATAGATGAAGTAAAATTGGATGTAGTACCATTGGATGTATGCAGAGTAGTGTTTGAAATCCTCTACATATAAATGAGGGATGTTGTCTTCATGCAGAGAGCCAACTAGTACCGCATCATCAAGGACGGAAAATCCTTCATCATTAACGTGCAAAAAGGAATATCAAAATTTTCACTAGTAAGTGTCAATCAAGCTAGGGGAAAATCAGTATGGTGAAGATTCAATAAAAGTAGACATCCCTAGAAGGGTGTACTAAGGAGCATAAAAATGAATTGGAGTTGCTAAAGGCATACAGGGGAGTGTTCCATGAGCCTAAAGGGATACCACCTAAGATGGAAGTGGAGCACAAAATTCCATTATTGTCAGACTCCCCCTTGCCCAATATTGGGTTGTATAGACAGTATGTTCTGGAAGAAAGTGAATTAAAGAAGCAATTACAGCAGTTGTTGGAGCAGGGTGTGATTCAACCAAATACCTCACCTTGTAGGTCACCCATCATAATTGTTCCCAAGAAGGATGGGACTTTGAGAATGTGTATCGATTACAAGGAATTGAACAAGATTACACTTTAGAATCAATACCCTCTTCCTAGGATCAATGATATGTTGGACTAGTTGTAGTATGCCAAGTACTTCATTAAGATATATTTGAAATCAGGATATCACTAGGTACAAGTCAAAGAGGAATATACATGGATGACTTCTTTCAAGACAAGGCAAGGTTTGCATGAGTGGTTGGTTATGTCATTATGTTTATGCAACACACCAACTACATTTATGATACTAATGAATGATGTCTTACGCCCTTATCTAGATTCATTTTTTATTGTCTATTTGGATTATGTATTGGATTATAGTGCTACCTAGGAGGACCAAATCTCACATATTATGTAGGTGTTAGAGACCCTGAAGACACTAGCTATTACCCAATCTCAAGAAATATGAGTTTGCTCGGAAATATTTGGTGTATTTTGGGTATGTAATCGATGGAGGCAAGGTCAAGATAGATGTTGCCAAGAAGGAGGTCATCATGAAATGGTCGGTGCACATAATTTAGGAGCTTCGTTGGGGAAACATGGTACTTTTGAAAGTTCATAGATTCATTTTCAATAGTAACTTCACCACTCCACACAATAACAGCGAGCAGTAAGAGTTTCCAGTGGGGAAAGAATCAGCAGAAGGCCTTTAATGAATTGAAAAGAAAGATCAGTTAAGCACCAGTGCTCACGCTACCAAAATTAAAAAAATCCCTTCGAAGTGGAGACAGATACAAATAGATATGACATGGGAGCAGTCCTTATGCAAGGAGAAAATATATTCTTCTATAATTATGAAATATTCCATGGGGAAGTCCTCAACTACCCTACCTACAACAAGGAGCTCTACACCTTGGTATAAGATTTCAAAAAGTTGAAGCATTATCTGATGGGAAAGGAGACCATCATCCACACAGATCACCAACCACTCTAGTATTTGCAATCCCAGAGTAAGTTATATCAAACCAGGCACTAAAAATGTATGGGGTTCTTACAACAGTTTCATTTGGTCATAAAGTATAAGAAGGGTAGCACAAACAAGTTGGCAGCCATGCTTTCATGGCCACCCACATCCAATATTGCATCTTTGAGAACTTTGATGCACATGGAGTCTTTTACCCATGATGCATACAAAGAGGAATACATAGAATATAAGGACTTCAAGGAGGTGTTTCAACAGCTACAGGGACAAATTCATATAGAAGAAGGTGAAAACAAGGTTGACTATCATTTCCATAATGGTCTACTCTACAAGCTCAACAATCTTTGTGTTCTTCAAGGTGGACAATTGCAGCTTATTAGAGAGTCTCACACCTCCAAGGTTGCAGGACATTTTGGTGTTGGGAAGACAATTACCAACTTACAGAGGTATGTGTACTTGTAATGATCCCAAGCCATTATGCAAGGATCATCACGATTTTGGTGTCTTTTTAAAACTTTTTCTGAGTGAGGTATTTCGTCAAACACTTTGCTGATCTACTTGTTTAGATGTGTTTATATGTGTGTATGCAGCAAATAACAGAAAGAGATAACCATGGAACATACCTCAACCATATGCAATAAGATAGACAAGCCAAAACATATCAAATCTTCTTTATTCATAAAATAGAAGAACCTGCTACAATGGAGATGTCGATCTAGAATGCTCAACAGATGGCCAGAAGATAGACAATAGATATGAGATTCTACAAAATGCTCCCGCTAATAAAAAATAATGCCTCCAAAGGCTGAATAAGAAATGAAGATCAATACAAGCAGATCTAAATGGCAAACTCTCCAGCTGAAGAATGCCACGCTCCAATAGAAGGTTGAAACCCTCAATAACTCGGCCCTGCTGCCAAAAGTGTCCAATCACCCTAAGAAATATGCCAACTGATAGATCGGGTGATGGTAAGAACAACACAGGTGCCCGAATCTCCAAGATCCCTCTCAATCTCTATAGATCTGAAATCCCCCACTGAATGGTGCGCCCCACTGGATGACTGAAGCCCTAGATAATTTGGCCTTGCTGAAGGAGGCCTCCAAATGCTCTGAAACTCTCCAGAAATATAGATCAGGACACTGCAAGTCAATAGGTGAATTCTCAAGGTCAGATCTGAAGTGTAACCCCTCCAAACTGACTAAATCTTAATCTCAAAAACACCCTCCTTCTCTTCAATTTGTCCCACTGCTCAAGAAATAATCTGAACCATGAAACTCTCTCAGAAAGCACTAGGAATGATGGTGAAGA
>ML814824.1:103033-132021 GCA_009831015.1 Picea engelmannii | reverse complement strand
TTAACATAAATGTTGATGGCACTAAGGTGGTGGAGAGGATAAGATCATAGAGCCCTCTTTTGTAAAAAAGAGAGATCTTTTTGTATAGAGATGAGTTTTTTTTTATTAGAGGAGGAGATCATGAGATAGAGAAGAGATTAGTAGAACAAAGTAAAGTAGAAGAAAAACGTAGGAAAGAACTGCAATATTATGTAATTTGTTTTCATGAATGAACAGAATAGACAAAATTGTCCCAAATCCTTGGACTTTGTTCATTTTATGTGTGAATGAATGAATGTTATATTCTGTGTATGTCATTTATTTCATTTCGTTCATGTGTGATTGTTCAAGAGTTGATCGTATGAGTTCGTGACGAAACTGGATAAGTTTGAATTGTTTCTCTTCTGAAACTCGTATGCAAGGTGTGCATCTCAAATGCAAGGAGTGCATCGATTGAGTCTCAGATTGACTCGGAGGAGTTCAGAGAAAACAAAGGAAACTTAGACCAGGTGCAAGGAGTGCACAACATCAAGAAGTGACCAAGCATCAAAGAACCAGAATAGAGGAACGCCAGGTGGGCGAGAAGAATTTCTTTTCAAGAAATCCTTCGATTTGAGTTATCAAAATTTTGAGAATGCAAGGAGTGCGTGGGAAGTCAGAATCCTTTAAGGATCAAGCTCAGAAGGGATAATAGTTTTCAGAAGTGTTGACGAGATCCAAGAGTCAGACTCATAGGAGGAGCAAAGGTTCGAAACTTTTGAAGACTAATAAATCTTCTAAGTCGGAAGAAATTAGAAACTCAGGAGGAGGAGCGACAATGGCCATTGGATCATAGAGAAAAGGATCACTAACTGTCTAATCTATGTAAGGTGCATGAGCCTTAACACTTTGCACGCACAGGAGAGAGAACCTATCAAGGTTTGAGACTTGAGATTTCCATAGCTCGAAGAGTCGGAAAGCCAAAGTGAAATCTCAGTCATTAGATCATCTGAAGCAGACCTGAGCCATCAGATCGTTCGAAGTGAACTTCAGGTGTCAGATCGACCAAGTGAATCTGAGCTGTCAGATATTATAAGCTCAGGAGGAGGTAAGCTTGAAACTTGAGATTCCCAAAGCGCGAAGAGTCAGAGAGCCAAAGCGAATATGGACCGTTAGATCTAGAAGGGTACATGTCAGCAGGTCATGAGATCTAGAGAAAGGAAAAGGTGAAAGGTTGAAACATCCGAAACCTGAATAGCCGAAGAGCAAAGAGGCGTCGATATTTAAGGGGAAACTTGTCAACAGATTGCGAGCCCCGAGTAAAGTGTAGCGGGGTTTCAATTGAGATCTGAGATTGTTGTATCCTAAAGATCTGAAGTAAATATGGACCGCCATATCTAGAGGAGACGTGGCGTGAATCAGTGGACTCAGGGTAAAGACTTGAAGTAATCCTCGATCGTCAGATCAACAAGACACATGTCAGTGGATTATAGCTTTCTAATTAAAGGCATTGGGAAGAAGGGTGATGTTTGAAATTTGAGATCTCAGAAGTCCAAAGACACGCAGGAGATTTCGACCGATGATCGAGAAGAGGGCCGCAAGACCATTGATCCGAGTTGAAGGGTCAAACACCTGAAGTGAAGGCAGGACTATTGATTGGAGGACAAGTATCCGCAGATCGTCAACTCCAAAAGATTGATGTACGGAGGAAAGTGAGGTTTGAGATTTCAAAAGTCCGAAGTCCATAATTGCGAAGGAGATCGCAATCGTTGATTTAAGAGGGAAAGATCTGGTCCGTAGATTTGAAAGGAACATATCTGAACCATCAGTTTAGACAGTACCATCAATATTGGGAGATCGACGGTCCCATAACATTGTGGGGACAGGAAGTGCGCAAACTTTAAAACATTGAGGGCGAGCCGCAATCCATACCGTGGTTTCGACAAGAGGACACATGAAGGTTCGAGGAGAATTGTGGGCCAAAAAGAAATTTGATCCCAAACCGCTATTGGCCGCGCCCACAATTGCGTGGTCACGAGAGGCCATCGCCCAAGGTCATATCAAGAGGGGGCTTATTAGAAAAAGAGCTAACACTCAGTACTCTGAGATTTTGTAGAAGAGAGAAAGGGAAGGTCGTGGGTGTTATCAAAACTGCACCAAGGTGCCGAAAGGGCCTGTGTTTAGATATAGAAGGGAACCATTAAGGTTCTAGAGAGTCACTTGATTCAAGAATCAGAGATCCGAGACCGAGAGGTCACACAACCCTTTGCGGAGAAGGGAGGTTTGCACCAAGCTCAATGGATTTTATCACCGGATTACCAAAGTTGACCATGAAAAATGATGCCATCATGGTGATGGTGGGAAAACTTAGTAAGTCTGCTCATTTCATTCCTGTTAGGTCAACTTGCAAGGCAATAGATATTGCCAACATCTTCTTGAAGGAGATATTCAGACTGCATGGCATGCGTAAGGAAATTGTATCTGACAGAGACACCAAATTTACTTCAATCTTTTGGAAATCCCTAATGGCTGGTTTTGAGACTAAATTATTGTTCAACACAACCTATCACCCTCAAACTGACGGACAAACAGAAAGAGTGAACCAAATAGTAGAGGAAATGCTAAGGATGCATGTAATGCATCAACCTAAGTAGTGGGAAGACTACCTACCATTGGTAGAGTTTTCCAAAAACAACGGTTATCAAGAATCCTTAAAGATGAGCCCTTTTGAAGCCCTCTATGGTAGACAGTGAAAGATTCCAATCAACTAGAGTAATCCCGTGGATAGAATTACAATCAGACCTGACATGATGAAATAAATGGAACAATAGGTGATACTGATAAGGTAACATTTGAAGATTGCTCAGGATAGACAGAAAAGTTATGCCGACAGAAAGAGGACTCCCATAGAGTTCAAGACAGGATACCATGTCTATCTAAGAGTTAGACTCTGGAAGAGTTCCCTAAGAATGGGAGCCTATGCAAAACTGGCACCTCAGTATTGTGGACCCTTTGAAGTGTTAGATAGAGTGGGACATGTAGCCTATATGATAACACTCCCTCCCACAATAAAGGAACATAATGTTTTCCATGTTTCATTATTGAAGAAAAATGGACATGATTCTAATCATATAATTGACTGGCCTGGGATCCAGGTGGAGCCGAAGGGAGAATTCCTGCCAGAACCTCAATTCATATTAGACTGGAAGGAAACCTCACTCAGGAACCGAACCATTGCACAGGTCAAGATGCAGTGGAAACACTTTGGCCTAGATGAGGCTACGTGGGAAATGGAGGATGCCATGAGACATGCATATCTGATTTTGTTTATTCCTGTATGTACATATCTAGTTGATAGATAGAACATCGAGGATGATGTTCCTTTAAGGGGGAGGGAATTGTAACACCATGTTTCCCCAGTTTGTAATTATAACTATATGGGCCAAGGAACTATGGAAAACTTGAAAGTGTGAATGTTTGATTTGATGGGCCTTTGATTAAAAGGTCGATGCATGTAGATTCTATTATTTTAATAGAAAATGGATATGTGTTGCATGACTGCTGAAAAGGGGACGTGCTAAGAAGAGACCACGAATTCTATGAAAAGGTGGTGGAGGGGAGTTGGAATGGTTGCGTTAACCTCCACCAAACCAATACCTTGCTGGATTTAATTGCTTAGATCGGAACAACCCTCTGACCCAGGAATGAATTACAGTCATGCTAGTAGGTGGGAAGACCTCCTCAAGAGTTAATGAGGGGATGGGAAAGACCTCACATCTGTAAGGCTTCTAGACCTTACTATGGATTGGGAATTAGAGCCACACACAATCTTGCCGAGGAATTCAAGAAAGGAAGCATGGTGGGGCTAGAGGAGGGCCTGTGAAGAGTGCAGAGAAGAGAGCCGAAGCTCTCAGGTCCAAGGAAGGACTAAGAACAAGGGAAGTGAGTTTTGATCCCAGAAAATAGAGACTATGCCAGGATAAGGAGAGAAACCTTCATCCCCATCTATTTCCGTGTTGGGAGAAGGAGAGTAACCTTCATCCCCATCTATTTCTGTGTTGGGAGAAGGAGAGTAACCTTCATACCTAACTTCTATTGAGCTACAATAAAGAGATTGAATCTCAAAGCATCGTGGTCTAAGCTTAGGGATGGCCAGTGATAAAGACATTGGGAGTGACTGAGCCTATGGTTGGGTGGAAATGAGCACCCCTTTCAGCAGTTGCATCACGCCTTATGGTTCTGATAAGTGTTTTCATGCCTTGTGCTTGGAATTGGAAATAATGGTTGCATGCGTGTATTTATATGTCTATAAATGGTTTCTTTATTAAATGATTAAATTATGAGTATACATTCATTCCATAGAGAACATATACTTTTGTTTTATTTTCCATATGCTCTCATTCAATCCTCAGAGGCACTTTTTCCAGGGAATCACATCACCGCTCCAGAGTCGGAGTATGCCTCTTGACATAGCTACCGTTTGGTAACCTCACGAGTTCACCTTGCCTAGGCTCAAATATTAAATCTCCATGAGTTAGGAAGGAGTTCCTTTCAGACCAATAGTCTAGGAGACTTTGGAATCGCGCCTAAGTCCTTAATCAAAAACCCGACTAAGAGTGGGGATTACATCCCAAGAGTTATCTCAAAATCCATGTGACCTGGATCTAGGAACCCTTCACAAAAAGGAGTTATCTCATGAAGGTTTCATAACCTTGGAGCTCAAAGTTATTAGATGTCAAGTTGTACGATAGTTAGATTACCCAAACCACCGATGACTAAAGAATCTGATAGAGGGGAAACATTGCAGAGCGCGAAGGTGGAATTAGCGGACATGCTAGTTCACGGCCCACAATCAACCCACGTCGTCGATCTCGTTGGGAATGGGAGATCAACGACTATATTTAGGCTAGAGTCGAGTGAGCACTTCCCAGATTGCGAAGGTTGAAAATTGTAACCATTGTGAACCATCGATCTATGAATGAAGATCGAGGGTGGGGAATCATTGCAGAGCGTGAAGGTAAAAGTAGCGGACGCGCTAGTTCGCGACCTGCAATTCACCAACGTTGTTTATCACGTCGGGCTAGAAGATCGACGACTATGGTTTGATGAAGTTGGGCAAGCACTTTCCATATTGTGGAGAGTGAGCTCTCTAATAAAGAGCATGCATGTTGGGTTCCCAAAATTACTGTGAACCGTCGATAGACAAACATCTTGGTATTGGTCAGATCATAAACGCCAGGCCTTGAAAAGTTGCGAGATGGTTGGTCGTGAACCCTTTAGAAAATCCGCGGAGTAATGGAGCCCTTCAGTATCGTCGGCTTGAGAGAATCGAAAATATCAGAAGAGATAACGTTTTCAAGAGAAAACATGAGACCTAAGATAGCCGGGCTCACTGGAAGAATGAAGGTTGAGGCCTTTGAACATCCACAAAACTCTTCCAAGTCGAAAGAAAGCAGAAACTCAGGAGGAGGAGTGACAACAACCATCATATTGGTTGTGGGGAGTAGCCTGGACCATTAGATAAATGTCCAGGGAAGCAAAGGAGAAGCACTGGGAAGGAACCGATCCTAACCGTTAGATCTTAGCGCAAAGGGATGATAGTCATCTGATCTAAGGTAAAGTGCACGAGTTTTAACCTTTGTGTGCACAGGAGGGTTTACTAGCCAAAAGTCCCAAAGACCCGAAGTAGGTCCTAGCCGTTGATCGCCAGGAGGGGTACGTGTCAATAGATCGGAGTCTTCGGGTGAATGCACTTCGGAAGAAATGAGTGTGTAGAAGCTTGAAACTTTCGAAGCCCAGAGAGCTGAAATGAATCTGGAGCGTCAGATCCAGAGGGAACGTGGCGATAGATTGTGAACTCCGGGTGAAAACATTCCAGGAGAACGCGAAGGAGAAGAGTTTGAAATCGCCGAAGACCGAACCATTGAAGCGAACAAGAGCCGTAGATTTGAGGTGGATGTGTGGCGCCCGATCTAGAACTCTGGGTACGAAATACTCCTGAGGAAAGTAGAGGGTGAAAGAGCCGAAGTCCTAAAGTAGAATCTCGACCATTGATTGAGAAGGGAGATGAGGGATATTGATCTAGTTCTTAGTTGAAAAGTGACGAAGTCTTGAAGAGGACCAGGACCATTTATTTGGAGAGGACACGTGGCAAACGTTCTTCTACACCGGGAGAAATCACTCTGGAAGAAAGATAAGGTAATAAACGAAAAACTCCCGAAGGCCGGAGGATCGAAGTTCATCCGAACCATCTGTTTGCAAGGGACATGTGTTAGCATATCTTTCACTTTGGGATAAATCACTACAGAAGAAAGAGAAGGTAATAAATGAATAACTCCTGAAGGTGGGAGAGCCAGAGTTCATTTGAACCGTCCATTTGCGAGGGACAGATGTCAGTAGATCTCCCACTCCAAGAGATAGCCACTACAGAGAAAGCAAGGTTTGAGAGTTGAAAACTCTGAACGTTGAAGTCCCGAAGTAAATCATACCCATTGATTTAAAAAGGGGGAAGATCTGAGCCGTTGGTTCAGAAGTACCATCAATATCGTGAGATCAAAGGTCACTTGGAATTGTGGGGATTGAAAGTACTTGGAATTTAAAGGTTAGAGGGAGGGCTGCAATCAGAACCACGATATTAAAAAAGAGACACATGGTGGCTCGTGGTGAATTTCAGGGAGAAAGGCAGTTGGACTCAAACCACCCTTATCTGCACCCGCAATCATGTGACCGACGTTTGAACGTAACCCATGGTCACATACGATGGTTGTCAAAGAAAAGTAAAAAGGGGGCTAGTTGCCCCGACTTTTCGAATTAGAGACCATGGTGAGAGGATTTGTTCCTTTAAGGAGAACGAAATTTTTATGCCCCACAGTGGGTGTGTGACAAATTGGTATCAGATCATGGTTACAACACTTGGCTTGCTTGGGCTCATGGATGAATTGCTTAAAAACTCTATTTATAGTACTTTTAAAGAGTGATACCCTATATTACCTCTTTCTTAAAGAGTCTGGTTAAATTTTATTGAGGAAAATAATGGAACTTTCGATTGTGTGTGTGCATTTAAGAAATTTGAACTATGTATTGTTCATAAACTAATGGACTGTTAGCTAACAATAAGTGTTTTTGTCAGCACTCTAGCAGCTAGTAATTCACGGGAAAACTTCAATACTAAAGGATGGTGATGTATCATGAAGTGGGGGATGGCTCCCACAATAGAGACGAAGAATATGATGAAAGGAGGGCAGTGGAAACCCCTCTGGATCTAGCTAAAACTGTAAGGAGCCTCAGGGACGAATTATAGAGTTGCAAGGATGACAATGAGAGACTGATAAAGGAGCAAGAAAAACAAACATAATTTAACATAGTCTTGCTGTAGAGCTTATCCGACATACAGAGGCAACTGCAACATGAACCCGCAACCAGTCATATGGACCAATGACATGAGTAGAGAAGACAAAGTCCACCTGAGATCCAAAAACATGACCACACTAGGAGAAGTACCTCGAAGAAGGCCCAACCTGGAGGCAGGGGACACTCATTGGCAGAGTCCTCTAGAAAGAAAGCTGACAACTCCAAAGGATCTTCTAGTAGCAGAGCGAGCTCACATTCTAAAAGGGAAGGAAAGAAGCAGAAGCATTCCAAAATCATGATCCTGAAGAGTTCAATAAAGCCAAACCACTCTCTTTCGATGGAGAGATTAAGAAGGGAAAAGAGGCTGAAGCTTGGCTGCTTGGTTTAAAGAATTACTTCAAAGTCCATGATTACTCTGAAAACTTGAAGGCTCAAATAACCATATTCAACTTGAATGGAAAGGATTGCATTTGGCAGGAAGACCTTAGAAATGTGAAAGGAGTCCATGAGAAGGATTTTTCATGGAAGCAGTTCGAGAAAGACTTCAGGAAGCAATATCTATCAGTGAAATACATGGATGGGAAGAATAAGGAGTTCTATGATCTCAGGCTGGGGAAACCCACCATAGATGAATAGGTCAATAAATTCTTTGATATATTGAGGTATGTACCCTACATAAAGGATGAGAAAGTAAACAAAATAGTAAGAGAGTCTACAATATGCAAGAGTCTACCATCGTCAATGATGTGGCTAGGAGCATGCCACGAATCTATGCAACCTTGGACAATAATCAAGCCGAACACCGAGCTTCAGTAGTGGAGTTGGAAGGTATGATCACCAACCATCTAGTTTCTATTTTAATTGACCCTAGTTCTAATTTGAGTTATGTGGCCCCTCAGACTATTGATAAGTGAAAACTGCAACCAGTTAGACATGTTCAGCTGTGGTTGGTACGACTAGCCACTGGGACCAGAAGGAAAGTGGCAGAGGTAATACCACCCTGCCAATTCATCATGGGTGGATTGCCCACCCAAGCGACCCTTAACATACTTCCCCTGGGGTCTTATGACTTGTTGATTGGTATGGACTGGTTGGTTTCTTATAAAACTAAGATGGATTGTTACTATAAAACTTTAGAATGTGTAAATGAAGAAGGGGGAAAGATAACCCTCCAAGGGATTCAAAAGCTTGTCTCAGTAAGACAAATATCAACTCTTCAAATGAAGAAGTATTGCAGAAAGGGGTGTCCTCTATATGCAATACACGTGTTGGAATATGTTGAGGATGACAAACCAAACCTAACAGACCACCCCATATTAATAGAATACAAGAACGTATTCGCAGAAGAGGTACTAGGTCTACCTCTGAGAAGGGATATTGACTTCTCGATAGAACTTGCACCAAGAGAAGTGATAGCACCTAGAATTCCATATAGGATGAGTACGCCAAAACTAGTTGAACTCAAGCTAAAACTAAAGGAGATGATGGAAAAAGACTACATTTAACCCAATGTATCTTCGCGTGGAGCGCCCGTCTTATTTGTGAAAAAGAAAGATGGCAGACTCCGACTGTGCATAGATTACAAAAAACTCAATAAGACAACCATAAAGAACAAGTACCCCTTACCAAGAATCGATGACTTGTTCGACCAATCGGGAGGTTCTTTCATTTTCTTGAAGATCGACTTAAGGTCTCGATACCATCAAGTCTGAATTAAGGATGAAGACATCCACAAAACAACTTTCAGGATGAGGTATGGTCACTATGAATTCGTGGTGGTGCCATTTGGGTTAACCAATGCCCCGCCACTTTTATGTGCTTAATGAATAATGTACTCAACAAATTTCTAGGCAAATTTGTATTGGTTTTCATTGATGATATCCTAATATACTCCAAGAACATAGAGGAGCACGAAGAACATCTTAGACTCGTACTTCAAGTACTAAGAGAGCATCAACTCTACGCTAATTTTAGCAAGTGCGACTTTTTCTAGAAGCAAGTGCATTACTTAGGCCAGGTTTTTTCTAAGGAAGGGGTGGCAGTAGAAACTGACAAGATCAAATCTATTATGGAATGGCCTACCCCAAAGGATGTATCTAATATCAGATTCTTCATGGGCCTAGCAAGATACTATAGAAGGTTCATAAAAGGATTTTCGAAGATTTGCTGGCCAATCACTACCCTTCAGAAAAAAGGGGTTAAATTCACTTGAACATCAAAATGTGAAGAAAGATTTCAAAAACTGAACTACCTCTTGACCCATGCACCTGCGCTGAATATTGCAGAACTGAATAATGATTTCCTCATGTGTACAGACGCCTGCAAGGAAGGACTAAAGGAGTCCTTATGCAAGAGCAATGTGTAATTTGCTACGCGTCCAGGAAATTAAATGAACATGAGATTGATTATGTGACCCATGACCTAGAGCTGGCTTCCATAGTACATGCTTTAAAAATGTGGAGACACTACCTCATGGGTAGGAGATTTATACTTATGACAGACCATTGTGGGTTGAGGCACATGTTTGATCAACCAAAACTCAATGCCAAGCAAGCTAGGTGGATGCGTCTCCTTAGTGAGTTTGATTTTGAAATCAAACACATCAAAAGAAAGGAAAATAAGGTGGCTGATGCCCTTAGAATAAGTATAAAAATGATTCACCTGGCAGCGGTAAGCACCTGTGAAATAGATGTTAGGGAAAGAGTCAAGAATGCACAAGAAACAAACACATTCTTCAAGATCGTGACCTCTTACCTAAGGAAAGAGCCTACAAGGCTAAAGTATAAAGGCTACTAGATGCTCGAGGAAGGCCTGCTGACTTACATAAACAAATTGTATATTCCAAACTATGATGACTTGAAGAGGTTCATAATGGATGAAATACACAAGAGACCATATACCGGTCACCCAGGATATCAGAAAATGATCATGTCCACTAAGAAACAATTCTATTGGCCTGGATTGAAGAAAGATATAATCGACTATCTAGCTAAGTGCCTAGAATTCCACCAAGTTAAGGACGAACACCTGCATCCAACAGGGTTGTTACAACCCCTACCAATCCCAGAATGGAAATGGGAAACCATCACCATGGATTTCATCACCGGATTACCAAAGTCGACAAAGCAAAATGATGCCATCATGGTCATGGTGGAAAAATTGAGTAAGTCTACTCATTTCGTTCCTTTCAAGTCAACTTGCAAGGCAATAGATATTGCCAACATCTTCTTGAAGGAGATATTGAGACAGCATGGCTTGCCCAAGGAAATTGTATATGACAAAGACACCAAATTTACTTCAAGCTTTTGGAAATCCCTAATGGCTAGTTTTGAGACTAAATTGTTGTTCAACACAACCTATCACCCTCAAACTGATGGATAGATAGAAAGAGTGAACCAAATAGTAGAGGACATGCTAAGGATGCATGTAATGCATCAGCCTAGGAAGTGGTAAGACTACCTACCATTGGTAGACTTTTCCTACAACAATGGTTATCAAGAATCCTTGAAGATGAGCCCTTTTGAAGCCCTCTATGGTAGACAATGAAATATTCCAATTAGATGTAGTAATCCAGTGGAAAGAATTACAATCAAACCTGACATGCTAAAAGAAATGGAACAACAAGTGATCCAGATAAGGCAAAATTTGAAGATTGCTCAGGATAGACATAAAAGTTATTACGACAGAAAGAGGACTCTTAGTGAGTTCAATACAGAAGACCATGTCTATCTTAGAGTTAGACCTAGGAAGAGTTCCCTAAGAATGGGAGCCTCTGCCAAACTGGAACCTTAGTATTGTGGACCCTTTGAAGTCTTAGATAGAGTGGGACCTGTAGCCTATAAGCTACCACTCCCTCCCATAGTAAAATAACATAATTTTTTCCATGTTTCATTATTGAAGAAATATGTACATGATTCTAATCATATAATTGACTAGTTTGTGATCTAGGTGGAGCTGGAGGGAGAATTCTCGTCAGAACCTCAATGCATATTAGATCAGAAGGAAACCTCACTCAGGAACTGAACCATTGCATAGGTCAAGATGCAGTGGAAACACTTTGGCCTAGATGAGGCTACGTGGGAAATGGAGGATGCCATGAGACAAGAATATCCGATTTTGTTTACTCCTATATGTACATATCCGGTTGAAAGATAGAACATCGAGGATGATGTTCCTTTAAGGGGGAGGGAATTGTAACACCTCGTTTCCCCCAGTTGGTAATTATAACTATATGGGCCAAGGAACTATGGAAAAATTGAAAGTGTGAATGTTTGATTTGATGGGCCTTTGTTTAAAAGGTCGATGAATGTAGATCCTGTTATTTTAATAGAAAATGGATATGTGTTTCATGACTGATGAAAAGGGGACGTGCTAAGAAGAGACCACAAATTCTATGAAAAGGTGGTAGAGGGGACCCAGAATGGTTGTGTTAACCTCCACCGAACCAGTACCTTGCTGGATTTAATTTCTCAGATCAGAACAACCCTCTAACATGAGGAATGAATTATAGTCAGACAGGTAGGTGGGAAGACCTCCTCAAGAGTTAATGAGGGGATGGGGAAGACCGCCCATCCGTAAGGCTTCCATACCTGACCACAGACTGGGAATTTGAGCCACACACAATCTTGTTGAGGAAGGAAGGAAAGGAAGCATGGTGGGGGTAGAGGAGGGCCTGCGAAGAGTGCAGAGAAGAGAGCCGAAGTTCTCGGGTCCAAGGAAGGACTAAGAACAAGGGAAGTGAGTTCTGATCCCATAAAATAGAGACTGATCCAGAAGAAGGAGATTAACTTTCGTCCCGATCTATTTTCGTGTCGGGAGAAGGAGAGTAACCTTCATCCCCATCTATTTCTGTGTTAGGGGAAGGACAGTAACCTTCGTCCCTAACTTCCCTTGAGCTGGAAGAAAGATATTGAATCTCAAAGCATCATGGTATAAGCTCGGGGGTGGCCAGTGATAAATCCATTGAGAGTGACTGAGCATATGGTTGGGTGTAAATGAGCACCCCTTTCAATAGTCTCATCACACCTTATGGTTCTGATACATGTTTTCATGCCTTGTGCTTGGAATTGGAAATAATGGTTGCATGCGTGTATTTATATGTCTATAAACGGTTTATGTATTAAATGATTAAGTTATGAGTATAAATTCATTCCATTGAGAACATGTACTTCTGTTTGATTTTCCATATGCTCTCGTTCAATCCTCGGAGGGGCTTTCTCCAGGGAATGACATCACCGTTCCAGATTCGAAGTATGCCTCTTGACATAGCTACCATTTGGTAACCTCACAAATTCACCTTGCCTTGACTCAAATCTTAAAGATCCATGAGTTAGGAAGGAGTTCCCTTCAGATCAGTAGTCTAGGAGACTTTGGACTCGTGCCAAAGTCCTTAACCAAAAACCCGACCAAGAGCGGGGATTACAACCCAAGAGTTATCTGAAGATCCACGTGACCTGGATCTAGGAACCCTGCTTAAAAAGGAGTTAGCTCATGAAGGTTTTAGAACCTTGGAGCTCAAATATCTGAGCTGTCAAGTTGTACGATAGTCATATTACCTGAACCACCAAGGACTAAAGAAACTTACAGCGGGGAAGCATTGCAGAGCGCGAAGGTGGAATTAGTGGACATGCTAGTTCACAGCCCGCAATCAATCCACGTCATCGATATCGTCAGGAATGGGAGATCAATGACTAGATTTAGGCTAGAGTCGAGTGAGCACTTCCCAGATTATGAAGGTTGAACCTTGTAACCATTGTGAATCGTCGATCTATGAATGAAGATCGAGGGTGGGGAATCATTGCAGAGCATGAAGGTGAAAGTAGCACACGTTCTTGTTCGTGACCTGCAATTCATCAACGTCGTTGATCTCATTGGGATGGAATATCGACCACCCCGATTTGACCAAGTTGGGTGAGTACTTTCTAGATTGCGGAGGGTGAGCTCTCTGATAAAGAGCATGCACTTTGGGGCCCCTCAATTACTGTGAACCGCCGATCGACAGACATCCCGCTATTGGTCATATCATAACCTCTAGGCCTTGAAAAATTGTGATATGGTTGGTCATGAACCCTTTATTAAATCTACAAAGTAACGGTGCCCTTCAGTATCATAGGCCTGAGAGAATCAAAAATATCAGAAGAGATAATTTTTTCAAGAGCGAAAGTGATACCCAAGATAGCTGAGCTCATAGGAAGAATGAATGTTGAGGCCTTTGAACATCCACAAAACTCTTCCAAGTCGGAAGAAGTCAGAAACTCAGGAGGAGGAGAAAAAATAGTCGTCAGATCGGTTGTGGGGAGTAGCCTGGACCGTTATATCAATGTCCATGGAAGCAGAGGAGAAGTGCTAGGAAGGAACATATCCTAACCATCAAATCTTAGCGCAAAGGGATGATAATCATCCAATCTAAGGTAAAGTGCACAAGTTTTAACCTTGTGTGAACATGAGGGTTGACTAGCCAAAAGTCCCGAAGACTTGAAGTAGGTCCTAGCTATTGATCACCAGGAGGGGTATGTGTCAATAGATCAGAGTCTCCGGGTGAATGCACTTCAGAAGAAATGAGTGCGTAGAAGCTTGAAACTTCTGAATCCCAGAGAGCTAGAGTGCCGAAATGAATTTGGAGTGTCAAATCCAGAGGGCACGTGGTGAAAGATCTTGAACTCTGGGTGAAAACACTCTGGGAGAACACGAAGGAGAAGAGCTTGAAATTGTTGAAGCCTGAACTGCCGAAGTGGATGAGAGCTGTCGATTTGAGGCGGACATGTGGCACCTGATCTAGAACTCCCTGTAGGGAATACTCTAGAGGAAAGTAGAGGGTGAAAGCACTGAAGTCCCGAACTAGAATCTCGATCGTTGATCGAGAAGGGAGATGAGGACCATTGATCTGGTGCTTGGTTGAAAAGTGCCGAAGACTCGAAGAGGACCAGGACCGTTGATTTGGAGAGGATGCATGGAAAACAATCTTCCACTCCAGGAGAAATCACTTCGAAAGAAGGAGAAGGTAATAAACGAAGAACTCCCGAAGGCTAAAGGGTCGGAATTCATTTGAACCATCTGTTTGCAAGGGACATGTGTCAGTATATCTTCCACTCCAGGAGAAATCACTTTGGAAGAAAGAGAAGGTAATGAACGAAGAACTCCCGAAGGCCATAGAGCCGGAGTTCATATGAACTATCCATTTGCGAGGGACATGTGTCAGTAGATCTCCCACTCCGGGAGATAACCACTGCAGAGAAAACAAGGTTTGAGAGTTGAAAAATCCGAACGTCGAAGTCCCAGAGAAAATCATGCTCGTTGATTTAAAAAGGGGGCAGATCTTAGCCGTCAGTTCAAAAGTACCATCAAGATCGTGAGATCAAAGTTCACGTGGAATTGCGAGGATATAAAGTGCTTGGACTTTAAAGGTTAGAGGGCGGGCCGCAATCAAAACCATGATATTGAAAAAGAGACACATGGTGGCTCATGGTGAATTGCGGCGAGAAAGGAAGTTGGACTCAAACCACCCTTGTTCACACCTGCAATCATGTGACCAATGTTCCAACGTAACCCACGGTCATATACGATGGTCATCAAAGAAAAGTAAAAAGGGGGCTAGTTCCCTTGACTTTCCTAACTAGAGAACATGGCGAGAGGATTTGTTCCTTTAAGGAGAGAAATTTTTTTACGCCCCACAGTGGGTGTGTGACATCACCTAGATAAAATCAATGAAACAATGCTAGATATCACTAAAAGAAAATTTAGGGTAGCTTAAATAACATACCATTCTTTCCCTCCTTTCCCTTGATAGTCTTGAAGTCTTAGTCTCGGTGTCGGATGGCCCTTGATTCCCTCCTTTCCATCGAAAATATCGTTCAAAACTCTCAGTATTAGTCTTGCATGGCCCTTGGTCTAAGTCTCAGTCTCCATGGGTTTGGACGGATAGCTAGGGTCCTCTGCCTCTATCAATTTCAAATTGAAAGCTGGGGAATCAAGACTGTTTTTTTCTCTGGGTTTCGCTCTTCTCAGATGAGTCGCAGGGTTTGTTGTGGTCCTTTCTTCTCGGATGGGGGTTTCACTCAGGTTTTTGATCAACAACTACAGTAGGCATGCACGAATGATCTTTAGATTCACATTTGTTTAAGTTTAATGTGGTGGTTTTGTTTTTTTAATGTTTCTTATTTTTGTTTTTAATTTGATTAATTTGATTTATATATAATTAATAATTAATTAATATATGGTATATGGTTGATATGCATGATTCATTCCCCTCACTTGACCATAGAAAATGCCTTAAGATAGCCATCCCCTATGCATAAGAACCTGTAATAGTACCCACATTCTTCTTAGAGGAAAAAATTTACCTCTAAAGTGTCTTTGTTGTGGTTTGAGTTCATGTTCATGGATAATAAGCCTTAGATATCCATTTATGGTGTAAGGCCCTTTTTTTTCTACCTTGATTATGGTCAAGGCTCTAAGACCCATCCTTACTATGAAAAAACTCCTAATCACACCCATATCCCACTTGTATGCCAAAGGTCCACTTTAAAGGGTCTATGTTGTGGTTTAAGGCCTTGATTGTGGCACATTAGATCAATAATATTAATTTAGGGCATAATTCCCTAGATTTCTCTCCCAAACCATGGTATGAGACCCACCTGTCATGCAAAAAACCTTCTAATGGCACCCATATCCCACTCTAAGGATATTGACCTCCTATATAGGACATGTTTTGTGGTTAATTTGTTGCCTTGTGCATGACCATTGGTCCCTAGAATATGACATCTATGTCCTAAATTATTTATATAGAACCACAAAAAATTCATAAGATGAAATAAATGCAATTTCTATTCCATTATAAAGTTAAAATCACATTATTCAAGTGCTCAAAGAACGATATAATTAAAATCAAGTATATGTGCATATTGCACTTCCACACAGTTAAAGTCACATTAGTGATGTACATTTCATTTCTTTCCCTTTATAAAATAATCCTTGAGATTTTCCTTTTCCTCTTCTTCATTTTAACTTCTTTCCACCCCTCTAAAAATGGATCCACAATAACTAAATGTGAGTTGGAAGGTGGGAGGTTAGAGTTCTTAGAAAGAACCAACCCTGTATCTGAATTGCATGTATTAGTTTCATGATGTATTTTTGTTCCACCTAGAGGAGTGTTAGATATCACAACCTCCCTCAAGGAGGAGAGTCTTGTATCCAAATACTCTACTTTATCCCTTGAGAAAGGAGTGGATTCCCCAATTGGTACTTTTGGGACATGATTTGCCTAATTTTGATCAAGGCCAGTATTTGACCTTGATTCCTCTATAAAATTCCATCTCTTTGGTTTTGATTTGGTTCCTTTTTTCCTACGAGGATGAACTCAAACATGGGAACAAGTGGCTTGTAAATGTCTTTGAAGATGACATATCCTACACTTGAATGATATGTTCTCATAATCCAAGACATGTGTGTATTTAAAATTCTTCCATGTGAGAATCTTTTTGTCTGAAAGACCCTTACTAAGGTTTATCTCAACACAAATGTGTGTGTGCATAAAACCACTACATATTTCATTAGATCTCATTTTATGTAAGTTCCTAAATCATTCCCTGCATTATCCTAAAAATTTGATAAATACTAGAAAAACTTATGGAAAAAATAGACATTTCTAACTAGGTAAAGAACATAAAAAATAAAAATAGAAGTAAAAACTTATAGAAAAATTCGTAAGATAATATTTTTTAATGTGAAACATAAAACACATGTTATTAGTATGTACATGTTTATAAATTGTGTACATGTTCTATAATGCATGTGCTTTGTTTTTTCTTTATTTGAAATTCATTTAATGTATGTGCTTTATTTGAAATTAATTTTTTGGCCTCCTCACCTCTCCAACTCGTCTGCATACTTAATTTCTTGGGATTTAGCTTCTACATAGGCCTTAATGGTTGGCCATCATTGTATGCATCTAGTCTAACCCTCCCATACCCTCATCCATTTCTTTTGTTTATCCCATGTGTTCATTTTAAGATACCCCCTCCTCCAAGCACTTATAAACTACCTTTGTTTAATGGTGATAGGCACTAGGCTTGTTGTTTGATTTTTGAATTATTTGTGTGAGTCATGTTTGAGTCTAGAAACCCTCCCATGCCATAAATACTTGCGTCTAGTCTAACCATGTCAATGCATGCTTAATCACACAAGCTTCAAGTTATTTTATGTCTTTTTTTTTTCTTTCATCTAAGTACTATTTTTATCCATAAATAATATTAGTATGAAACCCTTATTTAAATACGAAATCTCATCTATTGCCTTCTTCTTGCCACAACCCAAATCATGGGCCTAATTGACATTGTGTTGGTTTTGAAGGACACAAACAATGAATATAAAGAGTGGGTGTGTGAGTGATCTTTGAGTCTAGAAACCCTCCCATATCGTCAAGGCATGTGAAAAGTCTATCCATGTCAAATCTTGGTGCATACAAAAACATTTTGAAAAAATTTCAACGTTGGCCCCATTCACAGGTCACTGTTTCCCATCATGTAGTCTATCCCTAGTACAATGTATTTTAATATCTTTTTCCTTTAAAATTTGACTGAGAAAATTAAAACGAAACGAGGACATGGAGATGGGTCGATATATAGAGTGGGTGTGTGAGTAATATTTGAGTCTGGAAAACCTTCCATATCGTCAAGGCATGCGAACAATCTATCCATGTCAAATTTCAGTGCATACAAAAACATTTCGAAATAATTTCAATGTTAGCCCCATTCACAGGTTATTGTTGCCCATCATGTACTCTATCCATATTACAATGTCTTTTAGTTGTTTCCTTTAAAATACGATCGAGACACATGATGTCCCTGCATCTATTACTGCAAGGGAATGCAATTATGTCGATAAAGAAGTACTTGATTAATCGCACAAGCTTCAATATTGGTTATTTCTTGTCTTTGTTTTTTGATCTCATCTAAGTACTCTTTTTCTCCATAAAGGATATTAGTACAAAATCATTATTAAAATAGAAAATATCATCTTTTGACTTCTTCTCGCCACGAACAAAATCATGGGCCTAATTGGCATGATGTTGGTTTTGAACGACACAGACGATGAATATAGAGAGTGGGTGTGTGAGTGATATTTGAGTCTGGAAACCCTCCCATATCATCAGGGCATACAAAAATTCTATCCATGTCAAATTTCAGTGCATACATAAACATTTTGAAAAAAATTCAAGTTGGCCCCATTCACAGGTCATTGTTTCCCATCATGTACTCTAGCCCTAGTACAATGTCTTTTAATAGTTGTTTCCTTTAAAATTCGACCGAGAAAATTAAAAGGAAATGAGGACGAGATGGATCGATATATAGAGTGGGTGTGTGAATAATATTTGATCTTGGAAACCCTTCCATATCGTCAAGGCATGTGGACAATCTATCCATGTCAAATTTCAGTGCATACAGAAATTTTTTCAAAGAATTTCAATGTTGGCCCCATTCACAGGTTACTGTTGCCCATCATGTACTTATCTAGCCATAATACAGTGTCTTTTAGTTTTTTACTTTAAAATACAACTGAGATGCACGTCCCTGCATCTACTAGTACTGCAAGGGCATGCAATAATGTTGATAAAGAAGTACTTGATTAATCGCACAAGCTTCAAGTTATTTCTTATCTTTGTTTTTTTCTCTCATCTAAAAACTCTTTTTCTCCATAGAGAATATAATTAGTACAAAATCATTATTTAAATACTAAATCTCATCTATTGCCTTCTTCTCGCCACAACCAAAATCATGGGCCTAATTGACATGATGTTGGTTTTGAATGACATAGACGAAGAATATAAAGAGTGGGTGTGTCAGTGATATTTGAGTCTAGAAACCCTCCCATATCGTCAAGGAATATAAATAGTCTATCCATGTCAAATTTTTGTGCATACAAAAACATTTTGAAAAAAATTCAACGTTGGCCCCATTCATAGGTCATTATTTCCCATTATGTACTCTAGCCCTAGTACAATGCATTTTAATAGTTGTTTCCTTTAAAATTCGACCAAGAAAATTAAAACGAAAAGAGGACGAGATGGGTAGATATATAGAGTGGGTGTGTGAGTAATATTTGAGTCTGGAAACCCTTCCATATTGTCAAGGCATGTGAACAGTCTATCCATATCAAATTTCAATGCATACATAAACATTTTGAAATAATTTCAACGTTGGACCCATTCACAGGTTACTGTTTCCCATCATGTACTGATCTAGCCCTAGTACAATGTGTTTTAGTTGTTTCCTTTAAAATACGATCGATATGCACGTCCCCACATATAGTACCATAAGGGAATGCAATAACGTCGATAAATAAGTACTTGATTAATCGCACAAGCTTCAAGTTATTTTATGTTTTTGTTTTTTTCTCTCATCTAAAAACTCTTTTTATGCATAAATACTGTTAGTACAAAATCATTATTTAAATACAAAATATCATCTATCTCCTTCTTCTCTCCATGACCAAATTCATGGGCCTAATTGACATGTTGTTGGTTTTGAACGACACAGACGATGAATACAAAGAGTGGGTGTGTGAGTGATCTTTGAGAATGGAAACCCTCCCATATCGTCAAGGCATACAAACAGTCTATCGATGTCAAATATCAGTGCATACAAAAACATTTTGAAAAAATTTCAACATTGGCCCCATTCACAGGTCACCGTTGCCCATCATGTACTCTAGCCCTAGTACAATGTCTTTTAATAGTTGTTTCCTTTAAAATTCGTCCGAGAAAATTAAAACAAAATGAGGACGAGATGGGTTGATATATAGAGTGGGTGTGTGAGTAATATTTGAGTCTAGAAACCCTTCCATATTGTAAAGGCATATGAACAGTCTATCCATGTCAATTTTCAGTGCATACAGAAACATTTTGAAAGAATTTCAACGTTGGCCCCATTCACAGGTTACTGTTTCCCATCATGTACTCTATCCCTAGTACAATGTATTTTGGTTGTTTGATTTAAAATATGATCAAGACACATGGCGTCCCCACATCTAGTACTACACGGGAATGCAATAACGTCGATAAAGAAGTACTTGATTAATCGCACAAGCTTCAATATCCATTATTTATTTTCCTTTTCTCTCTCTCATCTAAGTACTCTTTTGCTCCATAAATAATATTAGTACAAAATCATTATTTAAATACGAAATCTCATGGGTCGATATATAGAGTGGGTTTGTGAGTGATATTTGAGTATAAATATGACTGAATGAACTTCTCTTGGTTTCAAGAATAATTTATTCTTTACTAAGCAAGGCCAACCACATGAAGATGGAAGCTCATATGGCCCCTCCCCCCCCTCACATCACTCTCAATTCCCCAATAACCAATCTATAAAATAGATAATAAACAAAATCAACATAGTAATCATGCATAGAAACTACAAAAAAATGAAATAAAACTTAAAAACATGTAATTAACCCACGTAAAAAAATATTTAAAGAGAATAATTTATACAAATTAAAATATCTAGTTATGTACCTCATCCAACACAACATTTGTATCATCCTTCTTCTGTATCTTCTTCTGGATAATCCAAATCCACGTATGTATCATCATCTAGTTCATAAAAAATGTTGAAAGGATTGATGATATCATCATTGTCATCAATGTCATTTTCAAGCATATCTTCATCGATATCATCAGCAAGAATTGACGCATTGTCTCCTACGCCTGGTTCATCTTCTCTGTCTTCTTCATATGTTGAGCCATATTCTTCCTACTCTAGCTCTACATCATCTTCTTCATCTACAATATACTTTATTGGACTTCCTCTTGGATCATATCTAACAACAAATGACCAATCCCTCTTACCTAGAACCTTTGAGTAAAATAATATTTCACATTGACTTGGAAAAACATAGCGATCATTTGCTTTTTCAAAAACCATTGTTTTAATCATCAAAAATCCGTTGTCATGTTTAATAAAAATTATTTCCTCATCATTTTCATGCATTCGTAACCTATACCATTTGACATCGAACAAAACTAATTTGAAGGAATTAAAGTCACACTCAATTATATCATTCAAAAACCCATAGTATCTATTTTCAGATTCTCGAGGACATCTGTCACTCCTAGAGGAAACATTAATGACCTGGACTACTGCAGTTATCCCACTATCATAAGTTTTCATGGTTTCATTCGACTATTTGATGTGAAATTTACGACCATTGCACCACATAGCCTTGTGGTGTTTCAACTGCAATATGCAAGACTGTTATAGCAAGATTTGCCTCACCCTATGCAAACTTGCTCAAAAGGAATTTTCCATTTCCCTATGTAGACTTGAAGTCTCTTTTTGCAGTTCCCAGAGATAAAAATTTTATTTTTCCACATATATGTTCCCTAACTATTATACAACATGTGCATACGTAGGTTGCACCATTACATCCCGCGTACATCAGGTTTTGTGCCCAAAATTAAAAAATGGTGTCGGGTTTCCATGTCACATCACGAGATCCATGATCCTTGACCTTCCATATACTTGAAATGTTCTGACTGAACCCTTCAGTTCCATTTGAAGGATATAAATGGGCCATATCCAAGCTGTGGAAAATGGGAGAAGAATTCAATTTTGAGAGAAAAGTTACTCTGGAGAAATTATTCAGTTCATATTGATTCTGCATCCCTTTATCCTTTTAAGTCTGAACACATTGTTCAGCCCCAAAGCTCTTCCCTCCTTGATTGAGAACCTCATTGTCTCTCTTATATGATCTTTCCTTTGGTCGAGGCCCAGTTGGAAGGGACTTAGTTTCGCGGTTCCGAACCGTGCCAACATAGAAGTTTGTCATTCGTACACTTCTACTGATTACATTTTAATAGAAATACTCTTTTATCATCCAATTAATGTCTTGCAAATATTTGAATTGTTATTCCATGGGCATATTTGTTATGAATATTTATGGATTATTCTTTTGAATGTTCTAACTTTATATATTATCACCATATGCGTGTGTATCTTGGTTGTTGAGGACAAGTTGCAGGTGTATTTCTTTGAGTCAAGTGATCAACAATGGACTTCATCGAACGTCTCGACGAGGTAGTCTCTTTATCTTGTCTTGTTAGCATATTTGTTTATATAGTGTACTTGAGATTAGAGTTGATTTTTGCATTCATTTCCGTATGTTGTGGTTTACCACATGCCATAGAGATATTTTCTTCGTAACAGAATTGGCGACCATACTGGGGATATAATCTTCTTTTCAGGGTTTGGAGTGTTTTTCTCCTTTGATTTCTCTCGTTTATATTGAGTTTCTTGTTGTCTTAATTCCTGACAGCCTCTGTTCATTTCGAGTCTGAGTTTCTTAGCCTTATCCTTAACCTGGCAATGTTTCAATACATATACGTGGGTTTTATCATGACAGTCACGTACATACACACGTTGTCATTCTGTATCAAGAGTATATACGTGGTTTTCTCTTGAACATTCACATACACCATTCTTGTATGCTTGGTTGTTGAGTTTAATGTTTGTTGGGTAAGTTTTGATGGTTGTTGATTCTTCTTAGGTCTCTGTTATGAATTTTAAGTGCCTACATAGTGATAGGAAACCTTTCTTTGTTTGAATTTTTGGGCGATGCCTTTCTCATCATCCTTTTCATTGATTGTCCTTGCATCTTGGGCTGGGTGTCTGCTTCTTGATATCCTAATTAGTTTGTCTATGTTTACATACAATATAATCTTTATATCAAGCTGTTGTTTAGTCCTTGCATTTTCATTCTCTTATATTGAAAATACAAAAGTAATAAACATTTTGCATTGTTGTCATTTGATCTTTTGGGTTCTTATCGTTGATCTTAGTACATGTATGGAAAGATTGCATCTTATTTTGAATTGCATAATTAAATCGAAAATTGCATTTTGAAAAGATTATCATTTATTGGGAATTGAAGTTAGGACTTTGCATTTGATTCATATTCATTTATTTTACTTTCTGATTCATAACATCACCAGTTTCACTAGTGCACCTTTTTGAGTAAGCAAGGCCACTAAAAGCAACACTGATAAATTTAAAATTGATTATAAGCGATTTTATTTTTAAGGTGCACAAACTAGCTTAGGATTTAGAGCCTTGGAATAGGATTTTGTTGGTAAACTTCTCCAAGGATATTAAATTAACATACGTGTCTGACTAAGGGAGTGGTGAATTCCATTGTATAATTGGTGACGTCAAGAGGCTCCTCTTACACCGGAGTTAAGCACGAGGTTGCGTGAGGTTGGTTGAGGGGATATCCCCTCAATACCTTCTTAGTGTCAGATATATTTCTGGGGATCTATTTGTATATGGGATCTTGCTAGTACCTTTGCCTATGTGAGAGGTAGTGCTTTCGAGGTTTTAGGCTTTGTTACCCTTCTCATATGGTGGACTTGACTTACAACTGTTCTCCTACACATCAGTTATATCATGGTTAATTAGTTGCTTGACATAGGTACCACATAGGTTACTTGTAGGGGTTAATCTGCAAGTACCCTGGCTCAGATAAGGGTTGGACAACACACAACCTTTATGGAGGATTACCTCTTTGGGGGGATCTGACTGACTAGTTGTTAATCCCACAAGGGCCCTTGTAACTAATTCTGATACCTCCAATCTTTTGCAGGGAGTCTCAGACCCCTCTTAGGCGAGGCATACCTACTTTATGGAGGGAGGCCCCTTTCATCCACTTTATCCTGTTTATGTGCATATTGGCCTTTTGTTTATTTTGGTGTGCTATTTGATTACTACTCGGCCTTAGGATTTGTTTTATATATCAAGTATTGAGTCATCGTGGAGCTAGACCAACTTCCCCGCAGGTCTCACCGTTTGTTACAATTACCACCACATCTTGATTCTTTACCTTCTAAAAGGCATAAAGTTATCAAACGTGGTACACACACCTCCACTTACCAGAATTGTGATCATACAAGG
The DNA here is from genome assembly GCA_009831015.1 of Picea engelmannii. Lineage (NCBI taxonomy): Eukaryota > Viridiplantae > Streptophyta > Pinopsida > Pinales > Pinaceae > Picea > Picea engelmannii. Next base: position 107,770 of record ML814824.1, on the reverse strand, counting down.
ATGAGTACTTAATTGAGTCAGAAAGATACTGGGAGTCCTTCCACTCTCATACCCACCATAGTTAACGGTACCCCTTCAACACCTTCAACCATAATGGTTGTAGTGCCAGAAGTTCCCATCATCACTCCCGTTCGACCTATAGTAAATGATCAACCTATAGCCATGAACCATTTTGGGTCCTTTTGTCACTCGTCGGGCTACAATATTCAATCCATCTCTACGACCTCTAGCCCTTTTTCTTATGGTATGCTGAATTTCACATCGTAATTTTCATCCTCCATCCCAGAATCTAATCCAAATATTTTTATTGGACTTGGGGGCATTTCTCCTCCACATACTACATTTTCATTTGGAGGTGCTTATGTACAAAAAATGACTCCTATAGTTGGAGGCCTTCCTCCTTTTCACCCTGGGTCTAATTCTGGTCCTTATGCTCCTAGATGGAGTGGTAGGACCAACTGCTGCTTACGGTCCATCCTTTACACCTACCTCCCCTGCATTGATTCCGACCAACATGTTTTTCATGATGAATCCACCTTTATCCTCTAGATTCACATCTGAGGGAGGTCATTTTCATACCTTGGGCAACCCCCAACCTAGAGCTACTCTAGCTGGGGGGGATTTTTAAAACCCTCATCATAACGTTCCTACTAGAATGGTGCCCAACCAACCCTTCATGAATCAATTTGGAGGAGGGTCTTACAATCCTAAACATGGCCATGGTACATACCAGAACCCTGGATGGGTTGTGATTCCCCAACAACAATCTTTCCTAGAATCTTAGGGCCAGATGCTGCAACCACGTCTCCCTTTTCTGGCCATGCTCAATCTGCCAGACTTGTCTAGATTAATGAATGACCATGTGTGTCATGATCCGACATGGCCCCCCGTCCCCACCAAGCTTCCTTTGGATATTCCGAGATTTGAAGGCAATACTGGTGAGGATCCTGGTGATCACGTCACTAATTTTCATCTTTGGTGCTCTTTGAATTCCCTTAACGACGATTCTATTTGTTTATGATTGTTTCAACGCACCCTCAAGGGGGTTGCAGAGAAATGGTACATAGAGCTACCATGGGGGACATACAAAAATTTTAATCATATGGTCTTAGTCTTCCTCAAACACTTCCAATTTTTGATTCGGTATGATGCTAGCATAGAACTTCCGTCAGCCTTCCATCATGATAAAGCCACCCATATCTTGGATCATATCCAAGAGTGGTGTAGATGAAAGAGGTTTATCAAGGTCTACATACCTTCAAAATTCCTTCTAGAGTGGTTCCTTAAGTCTCTAGAACCTTATATTTCGAAGCATGTTTCTACATCCAGAGTTACATTTGAGGAAGAAGTGATTTTTGAATACCAATAGTTAGATCTTATATATGCTCAGTCTGGGATGTTATACAAAATTATTCCAAATTCATCGAGGTCAAACTATGACCCTAGACAAAAGCCCGGGCCTCATTCCAATGGCATTGTAGGCTCCGTAAATGTGAAATATGTAGACTTGGTGACAAGCTAGTTGAAAGAGTTTTCTATAAAACAGTCTCTAGGAGGGCCAACTTCATCTATTTCCTCCACTCCCTCTCAGTCGACGGATGTACATTCTATGCAATCATAGACCAACCCAAATGGTAACCAACAACCAGGAAGGAATAAAAAGAAAGGACGTGGTAACAACCGTAAGGGTGGGAAGAATAATAATAAACCCAAGGAGAATGATAATAATGAGAAGTTGAATAATAATGCTGGTGAGGGAAAGAAAGAAAGGCGAAAGGTGAAATTTCCCTGCAAGCTTTGTACAGATGATCACCTTACCCATTTTTACCCAAAAATTGTGGAAGCTGCGAGCATTTTATCTCTACTGCCCATTGTGCTGATTAATCCTTTTCCACATAATCAACACATGGCCTCGAGCTCCTCGAATGCCAGAAATGCAAGATGGTGACCATATATGCATCATAATGGTTAAGTCTGAGGTTAATGTAGCCACTCGGTTTCATGATTACAGTTCTTCACAGATTGTACCTGGTCTGGAGACTCCCCCTCCTCCAAAGATGCCTTTACAGATAAAAAAACTAGAGCCCCCATCTCATATTTTGAAAGGAGTACTCAAGCGCTCTACCCACAATTCTAATGCTAGAGCCGCCCATAATTACTCAACTGTTGAGGATCTAGGTGAAGCCCCTTGTGTGATGTCGACTCTGGAGTTACTCCAGACATGTCCTTCACAAAGGAATTCCTTGTTATATGTGTTAGGACCTCTAAATCCCTGTGGCTCTAAGGTTATCAAGTTTGACGTCATGGATGTGAAGCCTCACTTGACTTACCATGTGGCATTCCAAAAACAGGTGGGTTACTCAAAGTATACCATCAAACATACTATTATTGATGAAGGCGCTACAACATGAGGGATGTCCTTGGTCTGTTGGAAAGCCCTTGGCTCTCCGACCCTCTCTCAATCTCCAACCATGTTGACTACTTTTGACTGTCATTCTTTCTACCCTCACGGTATTCTTCCTACCTTCTCGATCTAGTTAGGTGGGAAGACAATGGAGGTGGTTGATGCACCCCTCGACTATAACTTGTTACTAGGACGTAATTGGACTTATTATATGACTACAATCGTATCGTCCCTCTTTAATACTATTTTCTTTCCTCATGATGGGAAGATCCTGACAATCAACAAATTTTCCTTTGTGTATGCTATCCCTAATGCATCAGTTGGACTGTTGATCCCTGTAATCGACAATTCTCAGCTAACAACTGAGAATATCTGTATTGGAATATATTGATCCCTTTTGGGTACCTTCAATTTCATGGCACCAATTCATCATATCTATGCCATGTTGAGTAGGTCTGCTTCATCAATGAGGTTTGTTCCTTTCCGCACAATTGTCTCACCGAGGTAGATAGACGCATGCTCGGGATGAAATAAATCACGGCTTTCAATCAAATACACTGTAGATCCATGTCATATAACGATATAAAGTGTATCCGTGAGCAATACACAATGGATCTACATCTCAAAATCAAAGATATACATGTATAGTATCCATATTCAAGAAGCCAACGACACCTGATGGCTGGAGATGAGGTCTTCAGATATTAAGAAACAACTACAAGATATTCAAAACTTAGGTAGGAGTGCAATGTGAGTGTACAACTTCACTACCCAGAGGTCTTCGACGACTCATTGGGGAACAAACAAGAGGATCTTGGTGATCAGGAAAAGAACTTCATTGATTTCGAACAAGGACTTGATTGGACTTTAGGGATGGCCAGGCATGAGGTCAAGAGACAAACTGCATAAAGGCTGACTCAAGTTGGGTAAAACTTCCCTTGGACAATAGCACAACTGATGATCAGACTCATGCAACATGACATTGACATAAGTTCACGATGCAGGAGGCAACACAAACTCTCCACATGTTTGGAAGAATAACTAAATGGAGGAAGACACAACTCTATGTTATGAGAAAAAAATCCTAAGGTCATATTAAATCCAAAATATCAATGAACAAACAAAAGGGTGTGCTCTGTCCAAGGGTGACTCATTGTGCTGCCATAAAAAGAAAATACTTTTCCCATCCTCTTTTTGGGGTATATTTGATTTTTTTGTCTTTTTCAATATTTTGAAAGCTTGAAAAAGAATAAAATAATGCTATGTTACAAAGGAGGAACGAGTGTCACAAGAATACTAGTTCCAAGTGCAAGGAACACACTAATGATCAGAGCAAGGAGACATGTGCAGGGAAAGGACACTCGGGAAAATTCCTCCATGGTCAAGGTGTCAAGACGTAAAGGCAAAGTGCTACAAGGCTTGCGTATAAGGCATGCTTCAAAGGTTCAGTTGAGAGCAACATGGAGCTGAAATTAGGCCAAAGACGCAGAGATGCAAATGCGATTAATAAGACACAATGATATCGTCCTTCAATGTAATTTTAAATGAGCCCACAGAAGGTAAGCTCGGTGGTTTTTCATTTTTAGAGAATCTAAAAAAGCACAAAAGAAGACTCCATTGGGGTACTTTTTTCGAAGATAGTCTAGTCGGCTCGAAAAAGGGGTAAACTAGCACTGAAAAGACATCTAGTCAAAACCATTTTAACGAGTGTGAAAAAGACAAGATCACTCATCAATATTTTCAATTTTAAGGAGTTTGAAAAGAGATTAACTATGGACTCGCTGTCCCTTTTCTAGATTTAGTCTCCTTAGCCCAAAAAGGTAAAATTTACTTAGGAGAACTCTCCCGATGAGATGAATCTCCCGAGGTGTACCTTTTTCCTCCTTAATCTATAGGCCAGAAAAAGGGGTAAACTCATGCCAATAGATTTTTTTTTGAACCAATTAACGAGTGTGAAAGAACAAGGTCACTCGACAATCTTTTCAATTTTAAGGAGTCTGAAAATAGCTTAAATATGGACTCCATAATGGATGTTCTTCTGGACTGGTTTAACGAGTGTGAAGAAACAAGCTCACTCGATGATCTTTTCAATTTTAAGGAGTCTGAAAAGAGCTTAACTATGGACTCCATGGGGGTTCCTTTTTCATAAATTTAGTCCCTTAGGAAAGAAAAAGGGTTAAAATTATACCCGAGAATACTCTTCTAGTGAACCGAAGTTCCTAGAGTATACCTTTGTTCATACAATTGACCATCTAGACTGAAAAAGGGGTAAAATACCGCCAGATAGACGTGCCTTCAAATTTTAGTTTGGTGAGTGTGAAGGGAAACAAGAT
>ML814824.1:89456-102983 GCA_009831015.1 Picea engelmannii | reverse complement strand
TCCTCCACTCCCTCTCAGTCGACGGATGTACATTCTGTGCAATCATCGACCAACCCAAATGGTAACCAACAACCAGGAAGGAATAAAAAGAAAGGACGTGGTAACAACCGTAAGGGTGGGAAGAATAATAATAAACCCAAGGAGAATGATAATAATGAGAAGTCAAATAATAATGTTGGCGAGGGCAAGAAAGAAAGGCGAAAGGTGAAATTTCCTTGCAAGCTTTGTACAGATGATCACCTTACCCATTTTTACCCAAAAATTGTGGAAGCTGCGAGGATTTTATCTCTACTGCCCATTGTGATGACTAATCCTTTTCCACATAATCAACACATGGCCTCGAGCTCCTCGAATGCCAGAAATGGAGTAAGTGGAAGTGAAAACCCACCGACGCAAGATGGTGACCATATATGCATCATAATGGTTAAGTCTGAGGTTAATGTAGCCACTCGGTTTCATGATTATAGTTCTTCACAGATTGTACCTAGTCTGGAGACTCCCCCTCCTCCAAATATGCCTTTACAGATAAAAAAACTAGAGCCCCCATCTCATATTTCGAAAGGATTACTCAAGCTCTCTACCCACAATTCTAATGCTAGAGCCACCCATAATTACTCAATTGTTGAGGATCTAGGTCAAGCCCCTTGTGTGATGTCGACTCTGGAGTTACTCCAGACGTGTCCTTCACAAAGGAATTCCTTGTTATATGTGTTAGGACCTCTAAATCCCTGTGGCTCTAAGGTTATCAAGTTTGACGTCATGGATGTGAAGCCTCACTTGACTTACCATGTGGCATTCGAAAAATAGGTGGGTTACTCAAAGTATACCATCAAACATACTATTATTGATGAAGGCGCTACAACATGAGTGATGTCCTTGGTCTGTTGGAAAGCCCTTGGCTCTCCAACCCTCTCTCAATCTCCAACCATGTTGACTACTTTTGACTGTCGTTCTTTCTACCTCACGGTATTCTTCCTACCTTCTCGATCTAGTTAGGTGGGAAGACAGTGGAGGTGGTTGATGCACCCCTCGACTATAACTTGTTACTAGGATGTAATTGGACTTATTATATGACTACAATCGTATCGTCCCTCTTTAATACTATTTTCTTTCCTCATGATGGGAAGATCCCGACAATCAACAAATTTTCCTTTGCGTATGCTATCCCTAATGCATCAGTTGGACTGTTGATCCCTGTAATCGACAATTCTCAGCTAACAACTGAGAATATCTGTATTGGAATATATTGATCCCTTATGGGTACCTTCAATTTCATGGCACCAGTTCATCATATCTATGCCATGTCGAGTAGGTATGCTTCATCAATGAGGTTTGTTCCTTTCCACACTTTGTATTTTAATGATCCTTGGACCCTACCTTCCTCGAATGTGTCATGTGAAGCTCAGTCACATACTGGAATGGATATGCCACTATCGACAACAACGATATCGCATCAAGATGTTCTTGACTCTTCTGTCGATTATGACCCTCTCACCTTGCAGAAGGATGAGGAGGATCCTATTCTCAAACCCGTATGGGCCACTTCATCATCTTTCTCACGTGACTGCCTCGATGATACTTTAGCCTCGGATGAAGCAATCGTAGAGTCCATGAATGGTTCTAGCAAGCCATGGGATGATATACACCATCGCTCTTATTTTCTCTCGGAGCTTGCTAGAATCGAACAAGATGATTTTAGATCTAACTTGATTGAGATAGTCGGTCACGCCATAGTTCCACTTGATACGAACGACATTTATGATGAAGGAAGCATGGTGAGTATCTCTCCTACTATCACGATCGACATCTCTCGTATTCCTGGTAAGGTTGAAAATGTATACATCAGTGCAAATTGTTCGTCAGAAGAAATTCTGATCTACATCGAGCTCTTCAAATAATTCTGTGATGTATTCACTTGGTCATATGTAGATATGCTAGGAATCGACCCTCGAATTTTTGAACATGAGATTAAAACCTACCCAGATGCTAAACCTGTTCAGAAACAACTTAGAGTTGTCAATCCTAGGAAGGCCCCTGCTATTAAGGTAGAGGTAGAAAAACTGCTTAATGCTGGCTTTATCTACCTGGTTCCCTTGATTGAATGGGTATCCAATCCCATTCCTGTGAATAAAAATCAAGGAACCATCCATGTATGCATGTATTTTCAAGACCTGAATAAGGCATGTGCCAAAGATAACTTCCCGACACCCTTCATTGATTAGATTCTCGATGAGTGTGTGGGAAGCAAAGTTTTTTTCTTTTATGGATGGATTTTCAGGGTATAACCAAATTCAGATTAAGCCTGAGGACCAACATAAGATGACATTTATTTTTCCTTGGGGTACATTCGCATACCGGAAAATGCCTTTCGGCCTTAAGAATGCTAGAGCAACCTTCCAACGAGCTATGATCTTCACGTTTCATGATCTCAAGCATATAGTCGAGGCCTATATCGAATATCTTGTTGCTCACTCCCATAAGAGAGTGGATCACCCTACCCATCTTCGACTAGTTTTTGAAATATGTCACCATTACCACATCAATTTGAACCCTCATAAATTCATCTTTCGTGTTAGGTCGGGTCGACTTCTAGGATTCTTAGTCTTTGAGACTGGGATCATGGTGGATCCATTAAAGGTTGAGGCAATACTTCGATTTCTTCCCCCGTGCACTATTCATCAACTTCAATGTTTACAGGGGAAAGATAAATTTTTATGATGGTTTATAGTGAACTATGCCAATATTACTAATGGTTTCATGCATCTCTTAAAAAAGGACACTCCTTTTATCTGGGATGAGTGAGCCCAGGAATCCTTCGATGCTTTAAAGAAAGCCTTGGTATTGATGCCTCTGCTAAAGTCTCCTGACTACAATAGAGATTACTTGCTATATATCACCTCATTCGAAGAGACAATTGGCATGGTGTTGGTTCAGGAGGATGTCGAGCTCCGTGAGCACATCATTTACTATCTTAGTCGAAACGTAGTTGAACCTGAACTCAAATATTCTTATGTTGAAAAGCTAGCTTTGGCTGCCATTCACACAGTTCAACGATTGTGACAACATATATTTCTTTACAAAACTACTGTGTTTGCTGATGTTAATCCATTTAAATACGTCCTTACTAGGTGTATCATAGGGGGAAAATACAAAAAATGGATTGTCATTTTACAAGAGTTTGATCTCGATTTTGCTTCTACAAAATCCAAGAAATTTCTATTTTTTGCAGAATTTATATATGACTTCCCTCGACTAGGTGAGGATATTATTCATGTTGATTCATTTGTGGATGAAAATTTTTTCCTTGTCTTGTTGTCAGACCCCTATTAGGGAGATATTGTGGTCTATATTCAAGCTTTGAAGTTCCCTCAACATCTTTCGAGAGATGACCAATGTCGTATACGATACCAAGATAAGAACTACCTTATCATCGATGACACTTTGTATCATTGAGGAGTATATAGTATCTTTCTTCGTTGCTTGACTCATGAAGAAGTTGAGTCTGTTCTAAATGACTGTCACAGTGGGGCTTGTGGTGGTCATCTATTCGGGCTTGCAAAATCCCATAAAATTTTGTGAGCTAGTTATTTTTGGTCGTCTATTTTTAAAGACTGTGACGAAGCGGTTAAGAAGTGTCACCCCTGCCAGGTGTTCACTCAGAATATGTGCTTACATCCAACCCCTCTCCACCCAATCGTTACCATCAGTCCCTTCACTAAGTGGGGGGTGGATTTTTTGGATTGCAACTTAACTTCGGCTGGGGGGCATCAACACATTATGATGGTCGTAGACTACTTTACTAAGTGGGCTGAGGCCATGCCTACAATTAAATCTGATGGTAAGACAACTACATTCTTTATGTTCAATCAAATTATAGCCAGGTTCAGAATCCCGAGTGAGATTGTCACTGATCATGGCAGTCACCTTCAGAATGAAATGATGAAAGAATTAACATCGAAAATGGGGTCTAAACATGGTCATTCTTCCCCTTACTACCCCCAAGAAAATGGACAAGTAGAGGCCGTGAACAAATCTCCTAAGACCATTTTTCATAAAATTGTTAGCAAAAGAAAATATGACTGGCATATCATGCTTTATCCAACACTTTGGGCATAGAAAAACTCAATTAATACTTCCACCGATTTTTCTCCTTTCCAGTTAGTGCATGGTGTGGAGTTGATCCTACCTATTGAATGCAAAATCCCTTCTCTTATATTGGCAGTTACGCTTTTAACTGACACTTATGATCTCGAAAAACACCTTGTATACCTAGGGAGTCTAGATGAGCATCGTCGAGACACCTCCATGACTTTCGAAGTGAATAAATGACATGCAAGGTCCAATATGTTAAGTTTGTCTGTCCTTGGCAGTACACTGAGGGTGAATTGGTCCTTCTGTATGGCCAAGCCAAAGAACCACTGGGGGCAGGTAAGTTCAAACCCATGTGGCACAGTCCCTATATCGTGCGACGTATCTTAGAAAAAGGATCTTATGAATTAGAAGATTATGAAGGGAATATGTTGGATGAGCCCAGGAATGGGATATACTTGAAAATATGTTACGCTTGAGCCTCAAGCTTGGGCGTAACCCTTTGTATACTAATGTATTTTAGTGTATATATCTTTTCCCCCTTTCTTATATTCAACTTGCTTATTGAGTTTTCCATTGGTTGGCAGATGTCAATGAAGTCTTTGGTATGCTTAGGATTCATAGATGGGTCCAATCGTCATACACGAAACTTGGCTTCTGTCACTTGGGTTTTTTACTCACCTGAGGGTCTACTAGTGTCTTCAGGAGGCATTTTCCTAGGGCCATCAATGAATAATATGGCTGAATATAGCATCATTATAAAAATTTTGCATGATGCCATTTCACATGGTATCCTCTCTTTAGAAGTTCACCTGGATTTTCAGTTAGTAGTATGTCAGTTGAACGACAGTTACTGTGTGCGAGACCCTACTCTACTCCAATGATTCTTAAGGGTACGACTTTTGGAATGACATTTTGATTTTATTACTTATCATCACATACCTAGAATTTCTAATTATGTATCTGATGCATATGCTAATTTTGTGTTTGGAATTTTTCACATAACTAAAGAAAATACAACACTTTCATCATTATACACATTGTAATATAAGTAAAGCTGAAGACCAATGTTTTTATATATATTTCATCTCTCCAAAAATATGTGTTATAGTACAAAATTGGGGCTCACACCCTAAAAATACATATACGACCGATCATACAATAATCACAACATCTATTCTTGTGGTGTTGGATGTGTGTCATGATAGCATATTATGGCATTTTCAAGATGCCAAAAGAGTCTTACCCAAGCACGGGGCACACCTACCACCTGCCGCTGCATCACCTCCGATAGATCCTCTACATGAACCATGGGAATCCTTTGTGTCAAACAAGACAGGTTTCCTTGCATGTTTTGAATCACTCTGTCAACGTCCCCTCCCACTGGCTCATCCCCCCGGTGCCTCCTTCGGTGTCGTGGAAGTTCATCCGAGACCCACATCTGTGTAACATACATGTTTAGTTAGTACTTGACATCATCCAAAAATAATTTTGTTTTCTTATACAAAAATACAAAAAAAATGAAATATTCAAAAAAAATTTCATACCTATATTTCCATAGGTGGAACTTGATGGTAACGACATGTCCAAATCTCCTCTGAAGTCAATCCCTACATAAGGGTATTCCTCTAGATCCATTACCTTCCGAATCCACTAGAAGAAAAACTCGTCGTTGTAGGTTGTTGGAACCCTACCACCCCTCTGCCGCATCATCACCTTGGTTCACCATGCCATGGATGGATCATGAGGTCCATGCAGAACAATATCAACTCTAGGGCCTAAGCTTGGAACCCGCTCAAAGAAAAAACTACATAGGATAGACATGAACCCAAAGTTCCTCTTTCAACCCAGTTTGCAGTCTACCAGCTAGCTCTTCATGTTGGCCAGTAGTGAGGTGCACCAGTCATAAACCATGGGTCGCAAGCACTCCACTGAATAGAACATAAGTGGCCTTGATTCATGATGCAAAGAGGTCAACCCTATGAACTATGTCAACACTAGGACAACAATCTTGAGACTTATATTGTTGATTTCTCTGATCGGGAGTTGGTTCCCTACCTTCTTGGTCCCTGGAATGCAATGAGTGGCTATGTAGTTCTCTATGTTCATGCCACTCCCATCTCCTTGAGCTTTGAGGTTGACCACCTCACCTCGACGTGACAATCCTGTCAAAAAGTATATGTCCTCAACTTCAATCCTCAATGGTTTCCCATCAAGGTTGAAGGTCTCCATATCCAGATTCCAATAGTTCACTAACATCTGGAGCAGTCTCACTTGAGCCCTAATACCTTTGAGAGCCCAAAACTTATATATCCCACATCATTTTAAGGTCATCTGGGTCCCTGGATCTCTCTCCACTGCAACATCCACCTCTTCACGCTCTCTTTCTCTCCACTCTAGCACCATCGTGGAAGATTCAAATCATTTTTTGAGTCAATAATATTTTAAAAACCATATCCACAGACTTGTACGCGAGCTACAGATTACACAGTCGGATATAGGGTTTCTTTTACACTGTCTATTTTTCAAATAGTTGTGTATAGGGCTTCGTATACACAACCCGATGATCTACAACTTGTATATACCCTAGTTTCTAAGTTGTGCCTTGAAATACTAAAAAAAGGACACATAATTGCAAATATTAATCCATTAGAAATAAAGAGAGGAGCAAGATGAATTACCTAGTCCAGACGATTGTTGATTTCGTCACTCGTGTCTGCCGCAATCAACAGTTGAAATTCGGGGGCAATTTGGTCCAAAATGCATTATTTGGTTAAAAAATACAAACGGTATAGTAAAATTGTTTTTTTTTACTATTTATAGAAATTTTTACCCACTTTGCATAGTTTTTACTAATATTTGGCCTAATGGACTAATATGGCAATGGATGGAGTTGGTTTTGGTGGTTTTATCCATGGATTCTTGCATTTTATAGCTCCATGTTCGTAACTTTGGACATGTATTTTCGGCAACCAACATATAGGATAGGTCATCAATCCATTATGCACATTTACATCATCCTATGAATGAAACTCATCTACCTTATGCACAGAACCATTTAGTAGCGACATAGAACCTTCTCTATGCAACCAGAAGTGTCGTTATTGGATGGTAGAGAATTACCAAACATGGGTGCCCTAGTTATATTCTCTGTGCCATTCGGTGCCCATGCATAGATTTTTTTCTGTAGGACTAGGAGTCCCTTATAGCTAATATATGACTTTGCATTTGAACCTCATTTCTTAATTATAAGCATGCTGACCTATACCTAGAGGGACTCCCAACGAGTCTTATTTAAGGTCTTTTCTGACTCTCTCAAAAAGAGAAAAGATGGCCAAGTGAACTTGTCTCTTTCACACTCATAAATTGGATTTGAAAGGACATCTATTTGGTGTAAGTTTACCCCTTTTTCAAACCAAGTAGACTACGTTTACGAAAAATGACATATTTTGGTGTTAAGTTGTAATTGCATCTCATTCTCTTGCTTGCAATATCGAGCCTATTATCGGTTCTCGCTTTTACATTATAATCCTATGACCTCAGCAGTTTTCATCATCAGCCAAGCAAAGCCTTGTTTATATCCTTTGCAGCTTGACACCCTATACCCCAAGAGGAAACATTCCCCCGAGTGTCCATATCCTGCATGCACCTCCTTACATTGAGCATAGGTATATTGCACTACTGGAACTAGTTTCCTATTAGAGACACTCATTTCCTGCTCTATATCATAGCATTCATTTGACTATTAAAAAATAAAAAAATATGGGCGGGAAAAAGATATTATCTTATATTGGCAGTAGTTGTGTCACCTTTGAACAAAGCACAAACTTTTGAGTCCACTTGTCATCAAAATTTTGGGTTTAGCATAACCTTAGGAAGTTGAGCTTGTTACTTAGAGTTTACTCCCCTGAATGGTTTCTCTTCCAGTCCCTATGGAGAGTTTGATTGGTGCCTCCTCCATCACAAAGTTTCATCATTGACTCTATGCTATCGGAGTCTTCCATATGTCTCATGATCTTTTTCAAAAGATGTCTATCAACCCGTGTCATCCATTTCTCATTGCTCTTGACTTTGCATGTCGGCCATACCCTTAGTGTGTGTCAAAGTTACATGAAGCAGTAGTCCTATTATGCACCTTGGTCCTACTTTCATCATTGGTAGGTAACCTTGAACCCAACAATCGACATTTCATCATTGGTCATTGACTAGGGGGTTTCCCTTGTGTTTGACGACAAGAAATCTATTCACACATTGGGATTCGTGTAGTGTCTTGGATGCCATTAGCATTATTGGTGGTTTCCTCACCTTTGTCAACAATTTTCCTTATTGGTTTCTATTCAGAGGGTCTTTTTCATGTACCTCTTGCATCTGGCGCACACAAAAGACGCACAGGGTCGTTGGTTCGTGAACATGTTCTTCGTTTGAATTCCTCCAAATCATTAAGCTCCTTCTTTGTACCTTATGATGAATGATGAGAGATGCCTTAATGCTCTCCTTTCATCAGGTCTCCTTCCATCAACTTCAACCCATCTATTCTAGAAACAAGTCCTAGAGTCCTATGAGTACCTAAAGGCTTGCAGTCATTAGTGGCAGGTTATCCCGCCATCAACAATTGGGAATACATCAATGTCTCATGATCGATGGATTCTTCAAGTGTTCGACCTCGACACATTTATTCACACTTGTAAGAATGTACTTGGTGCCTTGATACCTACTTTCATTATTGGTAGGCTGTCTCACGTTTGTTAATAATATACCTTAATGACCGGTAATAAAACAAAGTCTCAATGTGTTCGACCTCAACTCCTTTATTCACATGATGTAGACTTGTACCTTTGGCGGATCGTGTAGAATACTTGAAGATATCAGTTCATAGTCACAACTTTCCTGAGTTGTTGTTGTCTTTCATTGGACTAGTACTTATGTGACTTCAGTGATCATGGGAGATTAGATTGTACTCCATTTTATACAAATATCTTCAGATTGATTTTAAGACTAGTTTTTCTGGGCCTTGTTCGTGACTATGATAGCCTATGGCATGTAGCCACCTTTGTATTTCCTATTCATGGCCATGAATAGTTGTTTGGTATATTTTCACATGGATTTGCAGTGTAATTCAAATTGGAAGCCATGTGCGTAAAGTTAGTACAGATTGTAATATTCTCATGAGCAACTAGTTTGTCCAACTGGGTCTCTATTACTCCAGGTATTATAATGTATTTCGACCATCACAGATACTCCTATGACCTCACACATTAGGGGGAATCTGTTATAACAATATTTACCTCACCCCATGCAAACTTGCTCATAAGGCTTTTTCCATTTCCCTATGCAAACTTGAAGTCTCTTTTTGCAATTCCCAGAGCTAAAAATTGTATTTTTCCACATATACGTGCCCTAACTATTAGACAACATGTTTATACGTAGGTTGCACCATTAAAACCCATGTACATCGATTTTTGTGCTCAAGATTAAAAAATGGTGTCGGGTTTCCATGTCATGTCATGAGATCCATGATCCCTGACCTTCCATATACTGGAAACGTTTCGATTGCCCTTCAGTTCCATTTGAAGGCTATAAATGGGCCATATCCAAGTTGTGGAAAAGGGGAGAATAATTCAACTTTGAGAGAAAAGTTACTCTGGAGAAATTATTCACTTCATATTGAGTCTGCATCCCTTTATCCTTTTAAGTTTGAACACATTGTTCAACCCCCAAGATCTTCCCTACTTGATTGATAACCTCATTGTCTCTCTTATATGAGCTTGCCTTTGGTGGAGGCCCAACTAGAAGGGACTTAGTTTCTCGATTCCGAACCGTTCCGACACAAAAAAAATTCATTCATACACTTCTACTGATTACATTTTAATATAAATACTCTTTTCTTGTCCAATTAATGTCTTGCAAATATTTGAATTGTTATTCCATGGGCATATTTGTTATGAATATTTATGGATTATGCTATTAAATGTGATAACGTTATATATTATCACCATGTGCTTGCATATCTTGGTTGTTGAGCACAAGTTGCAGGTGTATTTCTTTGAGTCAAGTGCTCAACGTTGGACTTCATCGAACCTCTGGACGAGGTAGGCTCTTTATCTTGTCTTGCTAGCATATTTGATTATATAGCATACTTGAGATTAGAGTTGATTTTTGCAGTCATTTCCATCTGTTGTGGTTTACCCCATACCATAGAGAGTTGTTCCTCATAACAAAGACATGTAAAATATGCATTGTCAATTAATAATAAACAAATTTATATAACATGGAAAATATAATATGAAAAAAACACACCTACAGTCACATTAATATAATATAAAATAACTGAATAAAATGGGTGAATTTTCTTGCCTTTCTATCTTTCAAACAATATGCTAAATCTATCTCCCTCTGCATAACATCGGAATCTCCATTACGACGAGCTTCTCTAACCAATTTAGATAGTTCTTTCCATGATAACCTACCACCATGACATTGTTTACATATATCAATCCATACCTTCATCCAGTCAAGATTGTTTGCAATGTATAAATGTAGTGCATCCCAATCTTGAGCAACTGACGATAAAAAAATCACAATGCACCAATATTAAATATTAGTTATAACCATGGTAAATATTAATAAATGATGAAAGAATAAATATTTAATGAGTATGATCATATACACAAAAAAAATGAAAATTTATATTTATTACAAATATCCATAGTTTAAATATTACCTCTCACTTTCTTCATTGTACCTTTCCCCAACAACTGCTCCCCTTCAAAATTTTTGATGGAGTTCACATCCCAAATGCATTCCACTGCATGCATAGCTTGCACTGCTAATTTAGGAATATTCTGACAAATATACACCATGGATTAATATACCATATATCCCTCCACCATAGAACCCTCAGGACGTGTTCTTTGTCTAACCAAAGTCTTCAATGATTTCAAGTGTCTCTCCACCATCCACATTGACCTTGTGTGTACAGGTCCACACATTTCAATCTCCTCAAGTTGGTGTAAGAGGTAGTGTTCTTGTACATTGACAAATGTTGGAGGTAGATACTTTTGCATTTCACACATTAGATGAGGAATTTCTCTCTTCTAATACTTTATATCATCTTCATGGATTTCTTTCAATGACAACCATCTACAGATCATGACACAAGAAAATAATATGTTTCAACAAAACATAATACATTACAAGTAAAACACATCTCATTAAGTACAACAAAAAATTGAATTTTTTTTTGCATATATATTGCGGCTACTTACCTCATGTATTTTCCAATATTATATATAACTTGTTTGACATTGTTGTCAAAGTCATTTGGGAGAGATAGAGGTAGAACATACTATAACTATAAAAACGAATCGTTACTTGTTTCGAAACTAGAAAAATAAATAAAAATATCAAAAAATGTATATGACCAATACATAAATATGAATATTAATTATTAATTACCTTAATGAAGGTATGTCAATCATGTGTTTTTACTCCACCAAATTCACCTTTCTTCGTTAAGATATTCTTTATGTTTGAACAAAAACCTGTGGGAAATTTAATTCTTTGAATGACCTCTTTTACACCATTGCTTTGCTTCTCTGTTAATAACCATGGAAGGTTATTTTGATCTCCATCGGTATTTGATTGGATCAATACACTTTGCATTGCATGATTGGCTTCCTGGATGTCATTACAAATTTTGAAAATTTTCTCTTTATCCCTCCTTCCATCTATGATTCACCATAATGTTTCTATCACATTCTTCCTGATATGCATTGTATCAAACAAATGAACTATTTTTAGCTCCTCATAGTAAGGCAACCTCATGAATTGAGTTGGATAACATTTCATTCCTCGTGAAAGCCCACTATTACTACCTTCACGGTGACGACATTGATGAAGAATAAAAAAAATCAGAACATTATTTATCAAATGCAGTAAAATAAATTGAATAATTAAAATAAATTTTCAAAACATGATTCCATTTACGATACATAAAAAAAAATGCGTACCTTGAGGATTAATTCTATCATATGCCAACTTCCATAGGTGAGGTGTCATTCTTTGTGGTTTTAGTTCAGTCTCTTGTTTCCCATTGAAAATATATTTTTCAGTAGTACGATACTTATGATTCTTAGAGAGGAAGTGTTTATACTCATAAAAAACCTCCTTTCCTAAACTTTTTGACCGATGAGATTTCATCTTAGGACCAAAAACCGGACATGCAAATTTACCCTTTATTTGAAGACTCACAACAAATGGATTAATGTGAATTATTAATATACGAAATTGTTTTAGGATTAAATCCATAAGTGCGGACACAAACCGATCTCCCTAGATCCACCTGGATCTAGAACAAAACAGGATAGAATATGACGCTTTCCTTAAGTTTTAAATATTGAATTTACTAACTAAAGAGGGTTGAGTGACATACTGTTTAAATGTCGCTTCCTCTCACCATCGCTATCCTAACTCCATTCCAATGCTCATACAATGATGAACCTGCAAAAGAACGCAACCAACCAAAGTGATAGCAATAACATAAACTCAATATAAACCTATGTATGTGATCAAGGAATCATACAATAAAACACAACAAGCTTTATAGGAAAGAATCATATTACTGTATCATATTAAATGTGAAAGAGAGATTACAACCATTGCCTTGATGTTGTAAGGTCCCTTCCAACTGTCCTTTGTTCCCCACACATTTCTTTCTCCAAGGATTCTGAGACCATAGATCTGATAGCTACTCACAATCTATCTTGACAAAACAAATCTCAGAGCCACTCTAACCAAGCCAAAGCTAACAAGCTCAAGAACAAGAACCCACAAGCTAACTTTCTCCATGAGAAATCCTCTCCTTCTATAAGTTGAAGAGGATAAGGTGAGGAGGTTAGGATGATCCCACTAAATCATGAAAGTGAGTAATATCCAAACCATTCGGATGCCACCTCACCATAGAAGCTTCTCCTTCTAGAAGATTCGAGAAAATGCTCATTTTTCCCACGTGCTAGAATGTTCGCACCCTAGCTATAGAGAAACCTGCGAACACCTCTCACCCTGGCTATAGTGCAACCTACGAGAATGGGTCGTTCTCGCACCCTTCCTATATAACAACCTGCGAACTTCCCTTTTTATAAGGTTTTTACATAGGAAAAAGCAACTTCTTTTTTTAGGGTAAGTTCTTCTCCCTTCTCTCTTTAGGAACTTAGGCCACTGACCCCTCTGAAGGCAACAGATAGGTTTACATCATTACTGATCATAGGGATGACGAAAATAATGTGTAACAGAGAGCCCCCCCAAAGTATGAAGTTAGAACAAAGTGATAGCTGGAATACTTTGTCGAGTGTGTGTAGGGAACAAGGAACAGTCGGTCGGAAACCTGCCAACAAACAAGGAAATACAGTACAATAATATATCATCACTGAGGTAGGCATT
>ML814824.1:39568-76483 GCA_009831015.1 Picea engelmannii | reverse complement strand
GGATCTATGTGTTAAAGACTCAAATTTGAACATAGCCACCAGACATACAATGTGGATCTATGCAATAGTACACTGAATATACTCCAACGCAGCTTGGATCTGTCAGAAAATATCCAGGGTCTTCATCTTCACCACTCTATAGTACGAATCTAACCATGTGAATACATGTGTCGAATTCGAACATGGTAGAAACCACTTGATTACCGGTCATTAGTGTATACCATTAACAAGTGCAGGGGAAATCACCATTAATGTCAATGAATCCCAAGGTACACTAGTACAATCCAATGAATGTGAATCAATGAGATGAAGTCGAACACTCGACAGAATCTCTCGATCAGGGGTCGCAGGCCACTAAAGGGTACAGTGCGAGAAAGTATTCTCACACCCTGCCTATATAGCAACCTACGAACTTCCCTTTTTATAAGGTTTTTACATAGGAAAAAACAACTTCTTTTCTCAGGGGAAGTTCTTCTCCCTTCTCTCTTCAAGAACTCAGGCCACTGACCCCTCTGAAGGCAACAAATAGGTTTACATCATTAACGATCATAGGGATGACGAAAATAATGTGTAACATAAATGATTATTTAAAAAACATGCATGATATATTCAATTAATTATATACTATTCAAGTGTGCAATATGGAATGTTACATACCACAAAAATGTGTTAGTCCTGGGGAATCATGAATTATCCATAAATGTATTCCACGACATTGAAATATCTTCTGCCCAATTGGTTTATAGATGTCATAAATAATGATGCCCTCCCATAACTTTAGTAGCTCGTCGATAAGAGGATTTATATACAAATTCATATATTTAACTTGGTACTTACCTAATTGTTTGAAATTACTACCATGGTATTTATATATAAGTGAATAAATAAATAAAAGATATTATGCAAAAAAAGAGAAAAATGAAAAATTTACATTCGAAAAATTAATGTAAACAAATACTTGGAACAATCATTGTTAACATTATGTGCTTCCTCTTTATTGGCATCCAAGGAGGAATGCTATTGTTGATAACAAAAATAGGCCACACTGAGAAAACATACTGAAGCTCTCCAAATGGATTAACACTGTCAGTTGCCAATGAAAGCCTAACATGACGAGGTTCATCTGTAAATTCTGGCCATTTTGCAACAATTTCCTTAAATGCATAACAATCTACAGGCATTCAAAAAATTCCATCTTCAATTCTCTTTTGTGCATGGCAATCCATAAACTATTCTATGCTTTGGCACCTGAACAGTCGCTGCAAACATTGAATTATGGGAATATGCCGAAGAACCTTTCGAGACCATTTTTGTTACTTGATCGGTTCGATATCTATTGATACCACATACCTAACATTTTTTTTTCGATGCATGTTTTCCATAATATATAATATGATCATCAAGACATGCATCTATACTTTGATACTCCAATCCAATGTCTTTCATAATGGCATGTAAATCTCAATATGTGCAAGGTAAAATATTCGACGAGGGTAACATAAATTCACCTAACAATCTAAAACATAAAAAATAACTAGTTAATGTAAAGGATAGTAATTGTAAATATTGCATTTTTATTTTACACATTAATTAACACTAAAAAAAAGGGGAAAAATCAACCTTTATGTATATGTGATGAAACATATTACATACCTTAGGATCTGTGTCATACAAGTGTTCGAAAAATGATTTGTAACCTTTAAGTTCACCTGCAACAATGTAGTGGAGAGAAGATTTTCTCTTGACCCTTTATAAAGTCCTTTGTTTTCCTTTTCAAGCAGAGGTTCATTATAAATACCATCAATATTGTCCCCATGATCCTCATCTGGATGACCGAATAATTCTTGGATCATTTGATTTGTCCCATCATCTTGAACTATGTTATTATTATCATCTACTTCCATGGGATCATTAACTTGATCTTCATTATTTGTTTCATGTTCCTCATCTTGTACAACATCATTTCTGATACTACTTCATGCTTTCTATAGAAAGTTAGGGGGCAAATCTAACTTTATAATTACAAACAATCATGAAAAATTAGTGCATGTATAAAAAAATATAAAAGTTTGAGAATACAATCAATATTAAAACAGATAATGAATATATATATATATATATATATATATATATATATATATATATATATATATATATATATATATATATATATATATATATATATATATATATATATATATATATATATATATATATATATATAGCGAATTACCATGGGATGATATTCATTTGATCCCCCATCCATGTGCCCATATTTTCTATAATGTTTTTTAGCTGTTGCTATTAAAACTCTTTCAGGATGTCTAGTACAACAATTTTTGCAAGGGAAATAACATTTACCATCACCCTTTTCACCCTCTTTAATTTTTTCCCCACCTCTAATGTTTTCTAACATTCTTCCCCACAGACATATACTGATAATTATCTTATAAAATTGAGTGGTGTATAATAGAATATCTATTATATTTTTCTATTATAACATATGAAAAAAAACCTTTTTTTTTTTTCCCAAGAAGACCTTATACTCTTTTTGAACTATCGTTGTTATAGAAAACTTGTCGCAAAATCCATAAAATGCAACATATTTATAGATTTTATAACATCACAATTTCGACGACAATTGACCAAGTCAATGTTGACTTTGTCAAATAGTGGATGACCATTAGGGGGGGGGACCTAGTGTCCACACCGTCGCAAGTGTGACAAACAAAACATCACAATTTTGATGATTGTTGACCAAGTCAATGTTGACTTTGTCAAATAGTGGGTGACCATTGGGGGAAGACAACCTAATGTCCACACTATTGCAAGTGCGACACACATTTGATGTTGTTGCAAGAGAGAAATATTTTCAATGTCGTCTCTCCTGCGATGATTTTAAAAGTACATCGCAAGTGTGATGATATCAGGTAGTATGGAGAAAAAAAATTAAAATTTCCTCTATTTTTCGACAATATGGCCAATTTTGTCCATAACATCGCAATTAGATTATCACAAATTTTCCAATGTGTAGTAGTGTATTTACCCAAGTATTTCATCTCCAGGGATGGGGATTCATATAATGATGAAAACGAGGTAATGATTGATAGAAACTTTCAATAGAGGTTGATAACTCCTCATCTTCCTATCGGTTAGACAAAAGGTCGATCCGTATGTTACAATTAGATCATGGAGGGTATAGTTTAGTGGTAAAAGTGTGTTTCGTTACATTATCAACTCAAATAGTTGAAGGATCTTTGATCCATCTAAAGCTCTATTTCCATATAGGCGAAAAACCTCCCCTATGAATACCATGGTTCAGGAATAGCATACCTTCTCGTAATATGAATCAGAAATGATGAAAGAGAAACACATTTTTGGTTCCAAGATAGAGATGAAAAATATTTTCAAGGTTAAATAAATAACATATCTATGGATATCCAAAGATATTTTTTCATCATGACTAAACCTTCAAATTATCGATGGAAGGATCCCAAGTTGAATATGAATAGCTATAGAATGATGACTTTGGTTTACTTGGGCGATCAACATTTCGTTCGAGCTCGGTGGAATTTGTTCTCTCAGGGATCAAAATCAATAGAAATAAGAAACGAAGTAACTAGAAAGATTTGTGATTATTTGAAACTTTTCAAATTTCTCTTTCTATAGGGATCATCTAGAAAGTGAGTAAGTATTCTACGATTCAATCCCTTCACTAAAATAAAAAGAGAGAAGAGGAGAAAAGAGAAGAAACTGACGTAGATGTTGTGGGTACGATAATAAATTAGGGTTTGATTAAAAAAAAGAGAAAAAAAAGAGAGAAAGAATTGAAATCTCCTTTCACAAAGATTTGATATAAATACTCTAATTCTTCCAGCTTACCGCTCTCTATCCCCCATAAAGGATTTGAATAACATGAAATTCTCATGTTCTGTTCTGAATTAGAGGCATTGAATAATCAATGTCAACTATAACCCCTAGCCTTCCAAGCTAACGATGCAGGTTCGATTCCTGCTACCCACTAACACACACACACACATACCTATTAACTATTTATATAGATAGAATAGGTAGATCTAAAGTGATTATATATATATATATATATATATAAGATATCATAGGTAGATATAAAGTGATTATATAACATAATTTCAAAATTCACTCGAATTCAATTTTCCATTTCAATGTGAAATATATTTCATTCTTTTCCTATCCTAACTCATTGTCAATAAAAAGGCATATCAGGATAATGTATGCCAAAGAGAGTGAAAATAAAAAATGTAAGAGAGAGAGAGCATCCATTGTCTAATGGATATGATAAAGGTCTTCTAAACCTTTAGTATAGGTTCAAATCCTATTGGAAATAATACTCTTCAATTGTTCTAAATTGTTCTGCAATGTATTGGAACAAATTCTTCAACTCTTTTTCTAGTTTCGAATGATCCCACCTAATGATCAAATATTCACTTTTGTTATTGAAGTACAAAAATTTTAGTATGTTCCTTAAGAGCCTCTTCCATAAGGGATTTCACTTATTTCGTAAATGTACCAATAGAATGTATAATTTCTCTGAACTGAGGTTTATTCTTTATCAAATACTCGCGTAACCAAATGAGAATTTTTCTCACATGTTATATCTCTAATATATCCAGGTATCCATTCGTTCCGATATAAATAGTAGTTATTTTTTCTTCCACTTTCAAAGGAGCCAATTGATGTTGTTTGAGAAACTCTCGTAATTTTTTACGCCTTTCCAACTGATCTTGAGTAGCTTTATCAAGATCAAAAAAAAATTGTGCAAAAGATTCCAACTTTGCAAATTGAGCTAACTCTAATTTCAATTTTCCATCGACCTTTTTCATATCTTTTATCTGAGCCGCGGATCCTACTCTAGATCCAAAAATACCCACATTAATAGCAGGTTAGATCCCAACATTGAATAGATCAGCCAATGAAAATATTTGTTCATCGGTAATGGAAATTGCATTAGTGGGAATATAAGCTGAAACATATCCAGCTTGAGTCTCAACTATTGGTAGAGCAATAACACTCCCCTCACCTAACATGGAACTTAATTTAGATTCTCTTTTTGAGATATGGGAATGCAAATAGAAAACATATCCCAGATAAGCTTCTCGACCAGGTGGTCTTCTTAATAGAAGAGACATTTGTTGATAAGCTTGTGCCTGTTTGGAGAGATCATAATAAATGATTTTGTATGTTGTTTCTTATACATGAAGTATTCAACCAAAGCTTCCCCTGTATAAGGAGCGAGATATTGTAATGTAGTGGGAGAATCCACAATTTCCGCTACCACAATGGTATATTCCATTACACCACGTTCTCAAAATGTATTAACTACATGAGCCATGGAAGATGAGTTTTGACCAATTTCTACATAGACACAGATTAGATTTTGACTCTTTTGATTAGGAATAGTATATGTAGGTACAATTGTATTGTCGGTATGTATGTCCCCAATAATTAATTCTCGCGGACCACGTCCTATAGGAATCATAGAATCAATAGAAATAAGTCTCACTTGAAGGGGTTCATATACATAATGTCTTGATATAATACCTGGAGTAGGAGATTCAATCAGTCAAAATTCAGAAGCTGAAATTTGACCCTTTCCATCAATGGGTTGGGGCACTAACACATTTACAACATGACCCAAATACGCATCACTTACTGGTATCTGAGCAATTTTTCTTATTTCTCTCAAGGAATTTCCTTCTTGTATCATCAAGCCATCTCCCATTAATACAACTCCAACATTATCTGATCCCAAATTTAAGGCAATTCCTATTATACCATCTCCAAATTCAACTAATTCCCCTGCCATTACTTCATCAGGACCATGAATACGAACAATGCCATCTCCTACTTGAAGTACAGTGACAAGATTACCAAATCTTACTTCATTTTTATATTGTTCAATATGTTTCCATATAATATTATTACACGTCAAAATTCCTCACTTCAATAATGTCACATTCTCATTGTCGCAAGTGTCACAAGTGTTGCACTTTTGCAACAAGTGTCATAAATGTCGCATTTTCATTATGCATATGAAACATTTCGAATGACACCATGGAAACACTTGATACATCTTCTAGAACATGTTTTAAGGGGAAACCACATCATTTGACAAACTAAGAAAAATGTTTTTCCTTGAGAAATGGTCATCTTAATGAACTTTTGGAAGATCAATGCTCCCCTACTCATATGCAGGGAGCACTAACACTCTCTATCCATATTAAAGGGATAGTTGAAGTGCTCTATTTCCCGTTCTAAGGGAGTGCTGACTGGTTGAGAGATTCATGGGAATAAATCCCCCTTATCTCTAAAGACATCTATATATGATTTGAGTTGGTTTGGCTCGAATCCAAGCTTTAGGCTGCATCTAAGGGAGATGCCACAACTGATGGAGTCATATACTCAACTTATTCCAAATATAACTAAGGTGGTTGAGCCTCTTAAAGCCTATAAAAGGAGGCATTCTCATGGTGAAGAGAAGGAGAATAACCAACAAAAAGTATTGTCATTGTGATCATGGATCTTTCGAGCAAGGGGTTGGACAAGGAGGGCTTGTAGAGGTTGCTGCAACTGCATCTACATATTGTAAGTACCTTGTAATGTTATCATTAATATATGCTTGGCCTATTTCCTTCAAGTTTGTGTATTGTTGCATATACTTGTCTAATATGGATAAATTTAGTTTAAACTAATCTTGATAGAATAGGAAATCTGTGTTTTCTTCATTGTCCATTGGATTGCAGATATCACTAAGGAGCTTGGAGATCAAGTTCAGCCTGGATTAAGCGAGGACAAGATTTAGAAAAAGGTACATCATACTTTCTTCCTCTTTTTCCTTTGACTAGTTTAACTACATTTAAAGGGATGTTAGTGTCCATTTGCATCTTTCTGTCTTGGTAGTAGGGGTCTATAATCCAAGAGGATATTCACTTGTCCGCAGGGGAATATTCCTACAACAAATACTATTAATTTCGTTGAGTCAAATATTTCCCATTAGCACTTATTATTTATTTTTTGAGAAATAGGACCTATAACGACTAATCACTTGTGTTCATCATTGTTCTAAGAAGGCCAATATTTTGATCGATTGTACATAAATGTAACTCAATATTCAAACAATTATTCAAATTTCCTATAGCTCTTTGTAAAGCTCGGCGAGAAAAATGTTGTCGGATATGGTCAATTGCTCTTTGTTGTTTGGAGTAAATGGTCTCATTCTTGGGATCCTCTAATTGTTCCAAATTCTCAGAAGAAACATTAATGAAATCCTCTTTCTTTCATTCTATTTGGGAGTCTCTATTTACCCAAATTTCGCTCACTATCATTTCCACTTCCCTTAAGTGAGCTCAAGATTTCTCAAGCTGATCGATAGCTCCTTTACATAGTTCTTCTGAATTCCGAATAGTATTCAATATTTTATTTTTATGGTTATCTAATATACTACTTAATGAAAGTAGATTATCTATTCAAAAATTTAACGAATTCATAGTCTCTTCCCAAACTGAACATGAATCTTTCAATTCATTCGGCTCTCCTACTCAGTTATTTGTTTATTCCTCAGGAACATATGCATTCCCTTCCTTCATTAACACTAAGCCTACCCTTTCTATTCCATTTATGAAATATTATAATCAATCTATAAAAGACCGATATCTCCGAATGGCTCTTTCAACAAAAGGGATTTGCAATTATCAATAAAGTTTTTTGTGTTTGTTGCCGTTTCTCCTTTTCTCTCATCTTCTTCCCCCATGAAATTTGAATCAATATGTTCCATTCAATCAATTAATTTGTGCCTCCTCCTTTGTGTTCTATCGAATAATTTCCCTTCTATGTATGTCATCAGTTCATCATTGGAACTAAAATTGGATGGGAGATTGGGACTATTTTGAAGTAAATAGATCAAATTATTCCATTGATACGAATACTATATATAGGATCAATCTCCAAATATTCTTTTGAATCCATCTCATCTTGACACAATGGTGGAAAGAGTACCCAGTTAGTTGTGCTTATACTTCAAACAGTTCAACTTTAACCATTCTAATGGTCCTCCCTCATTGGTTGGTATAAACTAAGAGTTCATTTACTAATCAATTATGAAATGCTATATTTATTCACTATTCCTCATTCAGAAGTAATTCGTTGATATCATGCACTTTCTATCTCCAAAGTGCAGCAAGTTGGGCCCAACCATATTATTCGAATATACAACTCGCACACACTCCCTTTCCAAAATAGATCAGTACTCTAAGAACCAAACTTGGATTTATTATATTTGTTTCTAAAATATTAGTATTTGACCCGAAACCCCCAGTGGAATCCCAACAACTCAAGGAAATGAAAGGATCAATTACATTTTTCATACGCTCTCCCCTCATAGATAAAAATATGTTCTACATAATTTTGTTATTTTCTTATTTGATCCTATCTAGTTCTAGATAAGAATATTTGGGACACTTAACTTAGTCCTAGGTCTTATATAAGGATAAAAAAAAAATTCTTACCCCATCCACTCTCTTCCTTTCCGCACGTGTCATGAATCTTTCTAACCAAAGTATAGGTATATGAAGAAATACAATAATTCATTTTCTAATTATTCGGATCAACACCTCCCCTAAAAGAGTAACTGAACAAGGGAATTATTGGATCAATACTAATGGAATGAAGAGCTATAGGTATCTTTGTTTTCGGATCAAATAAAGGGATTTTCAAATAGAAGTGCTAGGGCCACAATTAGTCCATAAATAGTTAAAGTTTCCATAAAATCTAAATTTAGTAGTAAGGTACCTTGTTTTTTACCTTCTGCTTCTGGTTTTCTTGCAATATCTTCTACAAATTGGCCTAGAGAAGTGCCCTGACCAACGATGGGTCCAAGGGAAGAAATCCCTATAGATAATCCAACAGTAACAATTAAAGAAACATAAATTAAGGGATCCATGGAAATCTCCTCTTACTAAGGTTAAGAAATATTTTATAATACACCAGTTTCATCTATTGAGTGTTCATCGATGGTGAAATTATGGAACGATTTATTCCAAACAACTAAGAACACAAGAGATTTCTTGATGGTATCAAAGTGATAATATCAACGAATAGGGAAACCTATTATTCCCTATGAAAATATTGAATCATGAAAATATTTCTTCTTCATAATATTCGAAATACATATTCCAATTTATTGGATATATGAATTATTATCACGTAGAGATAATAGACTACGTAAGAGCCTATAAGTAATTATATATCACATCTATAGATGATATATTAGTCCATAAAATATATAAGGCTTATGATCAATATAAATGGATTAATATATGAAATGAACTATATACAAAGTAAACATGTTAAAAAATCCTCCCTTACTGGGAACACAAATTTCATCATTCTACGTCGGGGTACATTCTTTACTCAACCAACTTTGATTAGTGAACCTGTTTGATCCTTCCTATTTTCTCTCATATCTCTATACAAATGGACCAATATGATCCACTCTCTCTAGATATCTAATGGACAAAATTAATAGTTAACTGATCTTCAATATTCTTACCAAGCTCTTGTTACTAAGAATTTTGATTTGCTTCTACCATGCATATCAAGTCATGAGCTGGAACAATACTTAGAAAATATTCTGTCTGATTGGACAATGATTTAGTGATTTAATGATGACCCTCCATGGATTCTCCTATATAATTTGCAACTATAGTTGCATAGATTATATCTTGAATACTGCTCATAAATAATCCCAGGAACATTACAAGTATAGGAACTATTGAAGTTACCGGAGAAACAAGAACTAAAAACTACCAATTCGTTAGTGAATATATTTCCAGAAAGCCAAAAACTAAGTGGCAAAGGTTTTGTAAAATCCTCTAAGATGTTAATTGGTAAAAGTATTGGGTTTGGTTGAATATATTTACCAAAATAACCTAACCCCTTCTTTTCAATACCTGCATAGAAATATGCTACTGACGTAAGAACAACAAGAGAAACTATAGTATTGATATCATTTGTAGGTGTGACTAAATCCCCATGAGGTAATTTTATAATTCCACAAGGAATAAGAGCACTTGACCAGTTAGAAAAAAATATAAATAGAAACATAGTTCCAATAAAGGAAACCCAGGGCCATATTCTTCCTCCTCAATCTGAGTTCTGGTCAATTCCCCCAAAAAATCAAGAATATATTCGACAAAATTTTGATCACCCGTAGGAATGGTTTGTGGATATCGAACAACTATGGTAGTTGAACTTGATAATATAGTAATTACAACCCAATACGTTATAAGTACCTATGCATGAACTTAACCCCCCCCCCATTTTCCAATAAAAATGTTGACCCACCTCCACACTGGATATCTCGTACATATGATTCAGTGTGCTAATTGGAGATCATACAATATCCATATCCATATTACCCCCTTGTAAAGATTAACTTAAAGAAGAAAAGAAATGGGTTTTGTCGAATGCGTGATTCCTCAATTATTTCACTCTCATCAGAATTTTGTATGTCATGAGATAATAAAATGCTTATTCCATTAAGAAGATTTTTCAATTTGGAGCAGCCAACCAAACCAATAAATGAAATTTGCTCTTACGATATCTTGGATGGAATAGCAACCAACTCAGTAAATCCTCATGTCCCTTTTTTTTCTATTTTCTTATTATTACTAATTTACTATCTATTAGCCCTTCATATAGCTATAATGACCTTAATGACCTTCCTTCGCAAATTGCTAACGTTGATTTGTTCAAGATCAATTGGATTGAAGCTATACCAACATCATTGGTTGGAATTGGGATATCCAAGAGATCTGGATCACAATCTATATCAACTAAGAAAATTGTTGGAATACCCAAAGTTCTACATTCCCCGAGATCAATGGATTCTTCTTTTTTATTGGTAATTATCACAATATTAGGTAAGCTCGTCATGTATGTAATCCCACCTAGATATTTATGCAATTGATCCAATTGTCTCTTGAGCATTGTTGCTGATTTCTTTGGAGGTCGATTGAATCGTCCCTTGTCTTGTTCTTTTTTTTTAAATTCTTGAACTTCTGAGGTCTCATCTCTATAGTAGACCAATTAGTTAACATACCACCAAGCCATTTTCTATTTACATAATGACATCTAGCTTCTGTAGAAGTTGATGCTACTAAATCAATTTCTTGATATTTCATACCGACTATTAGGAATCCCCCCCGCCCCCCCCTACATGCTATATCAAACGCCAAATCACAAGCTTCTTATAAAGAACGAACAATTTTAGCCAGATTTATAATATGAGTATCTTTATGCTATGTAAAAATGTAAGGTGCCATATTATGATTCCATTTTCTATTTTTATGCCCTAAATGAAATGTTGCTTCCATCATCTCTTCCAAATCCACATTCCAATATATTTTTCTCATTCTTGTTCACTTTCCTCCCCAAAATAATGAAATAACATGTAGCATAATATCTAATTATTCCAATAGAATCGATTACATCTCAAAGATTACATGTCTATCTAGTACATGGTATAAACATTCTCACTCATAGAATATTTGATATTCACCCTATTATAGAATGAATAATCATGGACATAAAAATAAATCTCTTTATTCATCAAGACTATTTCAATGGTTGTTTCAAAATATTGTGAGAATTTTCTTGAATGGAAAAAAAAGATACTTTGTCATAATGAAAGAAAATATCTTTCACTTTGTTGCTAAATAGATTCCTATTCCACATTCTTGGATCCATTATGTTTTTTTTCCCTAAATGGTGAATATGTTGTCCAATGTCGGCAGGTATAATCCCATCGAGAATAACATTTTCCTTCAATCCTTTAAACCAATCGATACGACCTTGTAGAGAAGCTTTAGCTAAGACCCGAGAAGTTTCCTAGAAACTTGCTTTGGATATAAAACTTTGAGTATTCAGATATTCCCTTGGTATTCCCAATAACATGGTTTGATAATAGATTTCCTCTTCTAGATCATGATCCATTCTATGTGCTCATGATAATCCAATGAGTTCCCCCGGTGAAAAAACATTAGACATTTCATCTTCTTAAATTAATAATTTCAATGTCATTTGTCATACAATAATCTCTATATGCTTATCACAAATTTGTACCCCTTGGGATCGATAAATTTTTTGAATCTGATTGACCAAATGAATCTGAATTTGTTCCATAGTTATCCTAGCACTGACGAATAACCCCCAAATACTTCCAATAAATCTTGTCATATCTCCGGTCCAATTTTCAAAACTTTCTTTCATATTCATCGATATTGAATTATTCAAACGGGATTTTGACAATTGCTCAACATTAGGAAGACCTTGAATTATATCACTGGATTTGAAACTTTCATATATCCATGCCATCAATGTATCTCCTTTGTCAATAATTTCTCCATAATGACCATGAATAGTCGCTTTTTGAGTAGCCAAATAGGGTTTAACTGATCTAATGATTAAATATTCCTCATCAACTACTATAATTTGACCAGATTCGGGGAGTGGTTCATCCTCGGATATAAATACACTTTCAGGAATCAATTGTCCAGGACCAATTATTGGAAATATGTTTTCACAGAATTTGGATGAGGAAGAGCACTAATTCAGACCCAAGAGATTGGAAATGATGTTCCTGCATGGATCAAAATGAGAAATTCTTGTATTTTCGTCCATGAAATAGTATTTAGGTACTTGGAAAGTATTGAAAGAATTGTGGAAAATGGAATGTTTATTCGACAACAATTTTTTATAAGTTAGAAAATGGGAGGATGGGAAATAGTTGGTGATACTATGTAAATGACCCAAGAGACCCGCAAATTCAATGATTTTTCTCATAGGATCCTCTCTATTTGATTTATTTACTATATCATAACCTTTGGAATCATTGAATAGAACGACTCGAAAATAGTCAGATGGTGACAGAACCATAAAAGATCCACTGTCTTCTTCCCCATTATATGATGAACAAATATTTCCTTGATGTTGACTAATTAATTGACTCTCCCCATTGGAATAGAAAATATTAGTGTTGTCGAATTTGTTATGGAACATCAAATTTGAACTTGCTTTATTGTCTCTTCTCCCCATGAAAAAAGGGGCTATTTCATCAAGCTAATTTGAATCATAATGCTAACAATCTTATTTGTTATTTGACCTTAGAATTCTCAGTACATTGATTTTAAGTGATCTACATAAAAGAAATCCATATGTTTTGGTCAAATGTATAGTAGTACTTACATTATCGGTCCTCATATACCACTTCAATAATAAAAGTAGTATGATTGATAGAAAAAATTTCTATTTGATGAAACTATTTCCTATACATATAAACGTTATGGAACTTGGAAATGAAAAATTAGAAGAATATTTAAAACCTTTCACTAAAAATTGGTTGATGCTTCCACATATTTTCATGTATTTCCAATTGAAAAGATCTTTCAAGCGATCCATAGAACATTTTGATCCCACTAGTGTCAATTCAGGATATGACAGGAATATGAACAAGAAGGATGAGATGATATCAGAGAATCAAGGACGAAGCAAAACACATTGGGAGAAGGATGAGATGATCTCGGAGAATCCAAGACCGAGAGAAACTCATTAGGAGAAGTATGAGATGATCTTGGAGAATCAAGGACCGAGAAAAACTCATTGGGAGAAGGATGAGATGATCTCAGAGAATCAAGGACTGGGCGAAACTTATTCGAAAAAGGATGATAAAGATATCAATTCGAAGATCGATTCGACTCTCAATTCAACTGAAAATGAGTATTGGGAACCTGAAAAATATCTTTGCGAAGATCCATTCACAAGAAATAAAATGAAGATTGAGCAATGAAGAGAAATATCAACTCTTTGTTCTCTTTCAATAAAAGAAAGAGAACAAATAAAAATAGAATCAGATTTGTCCTCAAAGTGTTTATCATAATATTCTCCAATCTCCTCGGTGAAATAATTATTTACAGAAGATCAAAGATATACATAAGAGAATTCCTTTCCTTTGGAAAGGAAAATATTCATTGATAATTTTACAAAATCAATTCATTATTCTTTTTTTTACATATTGCTAATAGATGAACTGTGTATGGGTGGTCCTAGTGCTATTGAGAATCCCATTGAAGATTTCAACTTATCCAAAAGGTTATTGAAAATAAAACAAGATTTTTTTCCCCAAGATTTAAGGGATTCAAAATCCTATTCATTAATGACTAGGATAATTGATCTATGGAACAAAACATATTTTGAAATTGAAAATCCTTCCTCAAATTGTGTTATTTCATCAGATCTCAAATCTATTGTTCTTAAAAAGCCAAGTTATATGCATTGATCTGGATATATAAAGTGGAATTTGACTCTTCCTTGGAATCTATCTTCTGCATTTTGTGATCAAAGCAAAGGACAATACATATTGTACAAAAATTTTTGATCGAAAATGAAAAAAAATGTTCTGGAAATGATATATTAACTCACTCTATCAATAACTAAGCCTAGTTAGGTTCATGATCAATTTTATTTTTATATTGATTATCACATGAATCAATTATATGAACTCAACAAAAATGGATCATTGAGATTGGATCATATCTTCAACCATAGATATAAATTGAAGAATCAATCTTTATGGGTCCTACTCAATATTATTGATAAAGAGGATGGATATTTAGATAAAATAATCGACAAAGAATTAAGCCAAATCAATTCCAAAAATAATTTGGAGATAGGAACTCCTCTTAATGATTACAAAACTGAAGCTTTTTATTGTATGAATCGATTCAGTATAATATTTTTGGGTATTCAGAAAATGTATTCAATATATTCTATTTTATGAACATGTCCAGTCACAATTTAAAGGATCAAATTCGAACAAATTGGATATAAAATGAAATTTGTAATAATGGAATGAAAGATACAATTGACCAAAATTCATCAAGTTGGAGAAAAATTCAAAGAGAATGGTTCAACCCTTCTATTGTTTGAATGGATAAACATATAAATCAAAATTTTAATGTGTACAATCAGAGTGAATACTTTATGAAATATTTGAAACATCTTTTTTCTAAACAAAACTATTTTCAAATACTGTTCAATCCAATTGGATCATGTACCAATACTAATCAAGATTAAATTGGTTGGTCTCTAAGTCCCAACAAAAAATATTATTCAAAGTTTTCTTCCATTTTTGAAAGTACCGTGAAGATCTTAAATTCGAAGTTCGATATGATTTCGAAGTTAAATTCTAAGTTCGATATTTTCATTTCGATTTTGGATTTTTGATTTCATGGTCTCAAAATTATTAATGATTGACTATTAAATAAGTTGTTGGATCCAATTGGTGCTCTAATCGTTAATTTCAAAAAATTAAAACCCTTTCTTTTGGATGACCATAATATTTCACAAAGATCAAAATTATTGATTGATGAAGGAACAATTGCACCATTTTTTTTCGAATAAGATATCGATTTATCCATTGATTAATGACTTATTTGATAATGAAAAGAATCACATGGAATCGTTCAATAACACTGATTTTTCGACAATATCCAAAGACTGAGACAATTGGTTGAATCCCATCAAACTATCTGATCATATCTCATTGAGAGCTTATTTTCATAGAGCAAATATGCTCCAATTGTTTGATTATTTGCATCATCCTTGGTCAAATTATAGGTATATTCTTCCTTTTGATATGGAAAGTATTCATATCAAAAGGAAGAATCTTACATATGAACAATTATTGAATATTTTTTCCATCCACAACAATCTCTCATCTTTTCCCATTGGCGAAATAGGAATCGTTCACTCAGAGAAAGAGACTATTTCACTCATCAAATCACAAGTATCTAAGATATTCTTACCTAAATATTTACAATGAAAATGAAGTGGTGACCAAACACTTGTTAATATTAATCTATGACTTGTACATATCCTTCAATTTACTAACTCAATTGAATCCATTCGTTCGTGACAATAGATATCTTTCCTCGATCAAAGAGATTTCTATAACACCTTTAATAAAAGAACAAATAGTCAATTTGGAAAAACCTTTTTTCCATCCTTTTTTCAATAGATTCGATTCAGAAGAAAACAACCTCTATCAGTAGCTTAAAAAGGATTGCAGTTCAAACATGGATCTTATTCAAACTCGATCTTATCAAAATGATTTACTATCCGAAATATTTCCCAATAAGAATCGGGAAATGTTTCAATATTGGCTTGTAACCGCAAGTTTAAAAAACATAATTGGAAACAAAGGCATAGATGGGAGGAGTACCCTTTCTAATTCATCTAAAGAGGAATGAAAGATTCTATCATCACGACATTTTAATGAACCTATTAAGAAACAAGAGATGTATAGGATCTCTCAAATATATAGTAATTTTTCAAAATGGGATTTGTTCCAAACAAATATGCCATGGTTTTTTACCTCTACAGGTGTAAATATCTTGAAAATATGCTTTTAGATAATATTCTAGAGATATTACTACATGGAAGTAATCAATTTGTATCTATTTTGTGAGATATTAAGCATAATATTATACATAAATTGAATATATTGTGGGAACTTTCTCATCCATTATGGGAACCTATACAATGAAAATTGAGAATAAATATTTTTCAATTTAGTTTTAGATTCAGAAGATTCAATCTGAATAAGTTTTCCTTTCTAAGTCCTTTTAATGAGTTTTTAGAATCTAGTCTCATAGAGGAAACTGTTGATCGAAATATGTCATTAGTTTCACTCATATGGGAACATATGAGATTACTAAATTCTCAGAGGTATGAATAATATGAGATTGTTATCCCTTTTTTCATCCTTGGGTATTATATTCTTCAATATTTGAAAGTGACTTCCTTAACCTTTATCAATTTAAAGGTAGACTTTGAAATCATTAAGTATTTAAAGGATCTGTCATACGTGATAGAGTTGCAAAAACTGATGAATCCTTTCGTTCCTAATCTCTTGTTGCTATAGTGGGAAAACCCCCCTACGGACTACACTAGGGTTATAAAGTACAGACAGAGCTAACTGTATAAAGTCTCCTACTTTTAACAACTATCCCGAAAACACCCCGCATTCATCCATAAATTACAAAGTATAGGGATCCGTTAGTATTACCTTAAAATCCACGTTCGGTGTCGATCCTTATGCATTCGGTCGCTTCTCGACAACAAATCTCCTCCCAAGGCTGACCTGCATTCACCAAAAGATAAACAAGAAACTACGAACATGCATTCTATATATGAATTAATGGGTTTGATGTCATAACAAAATGTAAATCAAACATGAAGATTGAACATGTTGTCGCAAGAGTTGACTCTAGGCTGTAATAGAGCCAAGCCTTAGCACATTTTAAAAAAGAAAAATTTATTTGTTGTTCAGAACTTGACTTGGGTTGCAGCAAGCCAATCCCTGAAAATTGATTTTGAGTATACTTCTAACCTAACACACTCAAAGATAGTTCTCTCAATAGCCAAGGGATCTTTACTCAGGAATATTCAATAATCACAGTAAGAAGGTCATATTTCTTATCAGAGAAGATTTTTAATAAGGTTGGGGGTTGCATGGATTTGAAAAGACCTATTGGGCGATGGAGTCAAGTGAAAACCAAAGAAAAGAGATTATAGCAGTGATCGTATTACTTGTGGAAAATGAGGAAAAGTAAGTCTATCTTTCAACTATAAATAATCATGATATAATAGCAGAAAAAGAAAAGGAAAAGGCCATCACAGTGAAAGCATCTATCAAGGATGAATTTTCACTACAACTTTGGAGGAAAAAACTGAAGGTTGATAAATTGATGCAGAGCACTTATCTGGAGTGAATTATGACCAGTCACCATCAAAACAGAACTCTTATCAACTGTGTGTAAGGAGCATGTAAAATGAATTCCAAACAAATTTTAACTCAGTCGATAAAGGAACAGATAGATAATATGACAAAAAAAAAAAAAAAACATAGTGAAAGAATTGACCGTGATGAATCTCATAATATCAAGAAAACATGTCACTCTATATAACTCCATTCCGGGCTCTCAAAATAACTCTACGTTCAAAAGGATCTCTCTCCAAAAGAGGTTTCCCCCCAGGCTCCCCCCTTTTTACAATGGATGAACCTCTATATAAATTCCCTCTCTCAAGGAGGTTGAATCCGC
Source organism: Picea engelmannii (assembly GCA_009831015.1). Lineage (NCBI taxonomy): Eukaryota > Viridiplantae > Streptophyta > Pinopsida > Pinales > Pinaceae > Picea > Picea engelmannii. Next base: position 58,286 of record ML814824.1, on the reverse strand, counting down.
GTCATAGGATACCTAACAGAAAATGAACTAACTTCAACTGTCTTTAACTAATCATAACAGTAATCTGAACTAATTTTTAAAACACAAACAAAATCCTAATTTCCGAACTGTGTATAATAGTATATGTATTTGATTCACTCCATGCACAAAAATCACTGACATTGTTGGGAGTTCATAATGAATAACCGGATCAATATTAGGAATATCAAGACCACGGACAACTACATCAGTAGCAATCAACGTGTTAAAGCATCCCTTCGTGAAATCCAGCAAGAGTCTTCTCTCGCTGATTCAGTGAAATATCACCATGCAAAAATTCACAGGAAAGGACCCAACCTAGTGCCATTGGCAGACTATCAGCATCTATCTTTGTTTGATTTAAAACGATACATTTGAATATTTATTAGAAAGCCTCTGCACCGCCAATATTTTTTAAACTTACTCGATGAATTCAAACTCACCGACACTAAGACTGAAATAATCGGCAAATATTGCATGGAAATCTGATTTTTTGGTAGAAAAATTGCAACCGTGTTTCTCAAACGAACAATTAAATTATGATTCTAATTAGTAGGTTCCCTTATAGAACCATGTGCAAAATTTGGAGCTGGAAGACCTAGAACCTACATTTTCTTGTAAGCCCGCTGCCAGCTCTCTGGACTGACCTCCCCACCAAGAGCACGCACCACAACACCACCACTGCAACATCCCATTCTGCAGCAGTCAGCTAATGGGAGGCCCTTTATCATTCCATATAGAAAATCACTTGCGAACAAATCCCCAGCACCATTTGTATCAATGACCTCTGCCCCTTCGATGGCTGGAACTCAAACAATCTCTTCCCATTTCGAGCAATGCAACCTTTGGGACCAAGCATTACTACGACCCATCTACAATATTTGGCCAAAAACTCCAAAGCAGACTCTGCATCTGCATTAGGCTCACCACTCATCAATTCTCTTGCTTCATCTTCATTTTCTAAACAAAGATCTACTTTCCCAGACTCTAATAAATCTAACAGTTGTGATCTAAAGTTCTGAAGCACCTCAAAACTGGCCAAATACATCGATATACATGCACCATCTTGCTTTTCCAAACTAACATCTTTCTCCACCAACTTTTGGCCATAGAATCCATACCCATTCAACACAACCCACTGAGATCCTCTAAAATCATCACCATTCAGCTCACTGGCCTGCAGTCTAACTACATCAGACATGCAAGGATGCATGGTAGGATTGCCTTCAACATCAACCAGACATGCACACTATCCAGTCGGCCCTGTTTTGATCCTTAATTGTGGAAGACTAACCCCCGACATCTTCATGTTTGTCAGGAACATCTGTCCTTGTTCATCATCACCGCAAGCCCCTGCTATGTTATGAGAAACTCCCAAGCCTGATGCCAAATCTCGAATGGTATTGGAAACACTTCCACCAGCCATGGTTCTTATTGGAGAAAGCTCTCTAGAAGTTGGTATCATGTGCATATTAACTTCTGCTAGTATATGCTCCAGCTCCTCGACTGTCACCCGTCGACGCAATGATGGAACCATGAATTCAGATTTCGGACTTTCGGAGGAAGTGGCATAATGTTAAAAATGATGATCAAAATCCTGAAATGGTGAGATTGGTGCTCTCCATGGTGTTTCATGCATGTGGCACGTGTTGTAATGTATTTGGTGATTTATTTGTCGTTTTCACTCAGGAGGTTGCTCTCTAGCCAGTCCATGTTCATCATCTCTCTTTGTATACTCAGATGCAAGTCTTTTATGTTTCGCTTCTTCTTTGTTTCTTCAATCTCTTGGACTCTTATTCTCATTCCATTTCAAGAATCTGCCGCTCTTGCTCCTCCTTGCACCTCTCAATCAAGACTTTGCGAGTAAGCATCTTTCTATGCTCTTTCTCTACGACCTCAAGCAATACTGGGAAGTGTTGAGGAGTGTTTTTCAACAGAAGGCAATTGTATAAGGCTTCTGGCCTTGTTTAATTGCTTCACGAGAATGATTCTGAATCTTGTCTGATTCAAGGTCCTGACTGCTGAACTATACAATGTTTCCAACTTTCTCTATTCTAGAAAAGGTTATAAATGGACCTGTAACAACATCACCGGTTGTCGGGTTCCTCATATATGGTTCAGGATGTTCTTCCAAGAATGGAAACCCCTTCAAGTGCACAATGGTATCGTACACACTGCTGTTGAAGGAATCACCTACTCTCTTTGATTTTAACAGGACAAGCATAATAAAAGGGAGCAAAGACAATTTATTAGTTAACTCCAAGATAATAACACATAATGAAACTGCCACTCTTATTGAACCCCAGAGAAAAGAGGCTGCACCGAGCACAGCACAAATCCCCTGATCAATTTCTGTGAAGGATCCAATCAACTCTCCAAGAGAACGTCCATATGCAGACCCTATTAAAATTATGGGTATGAAGAGACCCGATGGAAGTGATAGTTCATATGTTACCAGTCGCAATGTGAAAAAAGCCACAAAATAAAGCATGAGTGATGATTGATGAAACTCATCTCCTGTGCCAGAGCTGAAGATATTTTTAATGGCACCAACATTTATTGTGAAAAGGAGGCTTGCAAGATCATTGTATTGACTTGCTGGATAGTTGAATGGCTGAAGTTTCCTATGCTATTAGTGCTAGGACATTCTTTGCTGATCATTTTCGCTGGCGGACAAGGCTTGCATTTTACAAGCCATGGAAGTCCAGAAATGCAACAAGATGTAAAGATGAAGACAACACAGGCAAGAAGAATGTTGGATATAGGTCCCTTCCGATTGATGAGGGCATAGAGTCTTAGATTCTTCTCAAGAAGGTAGTTGTAGACCGCTCCCACTATTCCTCCAATAATTCCAAGTATTAGCATAGGATCAACAAATTGATACTTGAACGTCACCGAACTCACATCAAACATTATCAGGCCACCATTTCCAAAGAGGCCACATTTTCCACTTTCACAATAAGTTATGAATCCCTTCAGCACCACAATGATCATTGCTGTGGTGAAAAATTTTCTCCAAAGAAGAGCACTTCGCCACCATGTTGTTATTTCAAGTGTTCTAGTGAGAGACCCTAGAACACGAACTTTATTCACAAAAGGCCCTACAAGGCATGAAGACACTAAGTAGAGAAATTTTCAATATTTGTTACAACAGAACACATCATATGGTGGGATGGAAAAAGTACTTATTTACATTAATCTCACAGAGTTACTTACAAAATGAGATCGACGACTGCTCCTCGAACCCGGTCCTGGGATCCTATTCACCAAGCTCCAAATACTTCCATGTATCCTTCTTCTCTCACACTTCTCTCTAGAGAATGGGAATAGGCTTATGAATGAGGGAAAAGGCAAGAATAGGGAATTCTAGCTCAAAACTCACAATTTGGCTGCAAATTCTTGGGGCAAGGGGGGAAAGAAAAATGGGCAGAGTTTCACTGTTGTTTTGTTTCTCCTTGGAATGAGACCCCAAAACCTCTTTTTATATGACAAAAATATGGTTATTCGGTTGGGTGACGGGCTATAGGTGGTCAATTGGTTGGGAAACTACCCAATAGCTCGTAATCTCAATGAATCCCTTTCAAATTTTTATTTTTTGCAACTTTTGTAGGTATACGTAGGATGCAATGGCGCAACTAGTGTACGTACACGAGAAATAGTGGTGCATCTAGCATACATACATGGGAAGTATTGGTGCAGGGCACGTACATCTTCAAAAAATGTGTTTTTAAGAAGAGTTGTTCTGTATTGGCTTGGGAAAGATAGTAAGTAAGATAGCATGATGCCATGTCTGCATGTGTGGTGCAATTTAGGGTTATAACGGATGGCCCCTAATGTGTGAGGTTAGAAGAGCATCTGATGGCTGAAATACATTACAAATATTTACCAACGTACAAAGCAAGTGATCTCGGGACCAGAGTTCGAGAGGTGCCATCTGCAAAATAACAATTGTCTCACCGAGGTAGACATACCCATGCTCGGGATGAAATAAATCATGACTTTCAATCAAATACACTGCAGATCCATGTCATATAACTATATAAAGTGTATCCGTGAGCAATACATAATGGATATACATCTAAAAATCAAAGATATACATGTATAGTATCCATCTTCAAGAAGCCAACGACACCTGATGGCTGGAGATGAGGTCTTCAGATATTAAGAAACAACTACAAGATATTCAAAACTTAGGTAGGAGTGCAATGTGAGTGTACAACTTCACTACCTAGAGGTCTTCGACAACTCATCAGGGAACAAACAAGAGGATCTTGGTGATCAGGAAAAGAACTTCATTGATTTCGAACAAGGACTTGATTGGACTTTAGGGATGGCCAGGCATGAGGTCAAGAGACAAACTGCAGAAAGGCTGACTCTAGTTGGGTAAAACTTCCCTTGGACAATAGCACAACTGATGATCAGACTCATGCAACATGACATTGACATAAGTTCACGATGCAGGAGGCAACACAAACTCTCCATATGTTTGGAAGAATAACTAAATGGAGGAGGACACAAATCTATGTTACGAGAAAAAAATCCTAAGGTCATATTAAATCCCAAATCTCAATGAACAAACAAAAGGGTGTGCTTTGTCCAAGGGCGACTCATTGTGCTGCCATAAAAAGAAAATACTTTTCCCATCCTCTTTTGGGGGTATATTTGATTTTTTTGTCTTTTTCAATATTTTGAAAGCTTGAAAAAGAATAAAAGAATGCTACATTACAAAGGAGGAACGAGTGTCACAAGCATACTAGTTCCAAGTGCAAGGAACACACTAATGATCAGAGCAAGGAGACATGTGCAGGGAAAGGACACTCGGGAAAATTCCTCCATGGTCAAGGTGTCAAGACGTAAAGGCAAAGTGCTAGAAGGCTTGCATATAAGGCATGCTTCAAAGGTTCAGTTGAGAGCAACATGGAGCTGAAATTAGGCCAAAGACGCAGAGATGCAAATGTGATTAATAAGACACAATGATATCACCCTTCAATGTAATTTTAAATGAGCCCACAGAAGGTAATCTCGGTGGTTTTTCATTTTTAGAGAGTCTAAAAAAGCACAAAAGAAGACTCCATTGGGGTAATTTTTTCGAAGATAGTCTAGTCGGCTCGAAAAAGGGGTAAACTAGAACTGAAAAGACATCTAGTCAAAACCATTTTAACGAGTGTGAAAAAGACAAGATCACTCATCAATATTTTCAATTTTAAGGAGTTTGAAAAGAGATTAACTATGGACTCGCTGTCCCTTTTCTAGATTTAGTCTCCTGAGCCCAAAAAAGGTAAAATTTACTTAGGAGAACTCTCCCGATGAGACGAATCTCCCGAGGTGTACCTTTTTCCTCCTTAATCTATAAGCTAGAAAAAGGGGTAAACTCATGCCAATAGATTTTTTTTTGAACCAATTAACGAGTGTGAAAGAACAAGGTCACTCGATGATCTTTTCAATTTTAAGGAGTCTGAAAAGAGCTTAAATATGGACTCCATAATGGATGTTCTTCTGGACTGGTTTAACGAGTGTGAAGAAACAAGCTCACTCGATGATCTTTTCAATTTTAAGGAGTGTGAAAAGAGCTTAAATATGGACTCCATGGGGGTTCCTTTTTCATAAATTTAGTCCCTTAGGAAAGAAAAAGGGTTAAACTTATACCTGAGAATACTCTTCTAGTGAACCGAAGTTCCTAGAGTATACCTTTGTTCATACAATTGACCATCTAGACTGAAAAAGGGGTAAAATACCGCCAGATAGACGTGCCTTCAAATTTTAGTTTGGTGAGTGTGAAGGGAAACAAGATCGCTCGAAAATATTTTCATGTTTAAAGGGTATGAAAAGGGCTTAAAAGAAGACCCATTTTTTTTTGGGGAGTCCCGAGGGTTAGGCCAAAAATGATAATATATCATACATGTGAAGGCTCAAACTCATAATCAAGACAAGACTAAAAGGACTCTCGAGCCTATAGTCATTAGCGACTACATGTAAACCAAAATGAAACCAGGATCTACCTAGGGAATCCATGTGAGGGTAGGCTCTACCACTAAATTACGACACTTCTAGAACAACAATGATGGTTCCGTGTTGCAATTCGGTGGGGTCGATCCTATGGTAAAGCGAAAAAAACAACGAGGTGCAATAAGTGGAGGTGGAATCCTAACTTAAATGCACAAAGTTGGAAAAATGACTTTTCATCAAAGGACCTAAAAAGTGCCCCAAATCCTAAAAAGTTCGTCGAACCAAAATTAAAGTGTATCATAACTTCCAATGAGAAACTCAAGAACCATGTTGCATGATTTTCAAGCCAGAAAAAATGACTATGGGGGTCAAAAAATGACAAAAAGGGCCAAAAAGGTCTATAAATAGAAGTTGGTAGCTCATTATCACCATTGCAAATTGAGAATTGACCAAAAAGCCAAAAACAGCCCCTTGTGAAAGAATTTGATTCCGGGAGCTTCAGTGGACAAAACGAACTTCCGCTTGGACCAAGTAAGTACAAACTAGCTCCTCCTACATTTCCATTCTTTCTTTTTTCATTTCTTTTTGTTTTTGGGGGGGCGTGCACCTTTAAAAAGTTCAACCCTTCGTGCATGTGGGCTATCTAAGAACAACCCATGTATGCATGTGGGAAAATAATAATCTACCCGCGTACATACACAACTGTGCTCAATACAACCCGCGTACACCCTCTAACATATGAAAAATAAGTGAAAATGCATTATTTAATTCCTCTTTGAAGTTGACATTTTGCAGAATGTATGTCCATTGGAGAGAGAGGGAGCATGAGGACATTGATATATTGGTTGATGAAGACCCTTTTGTTGTCATTGCATTAAAATAATGCAGGTTGTGGAAATTCTTCCAGTGTCCACTCATGAGGGCACAACCTAGGCTGCTAAATGCCTTGGTGGATTATTGGCACCTAGATGCAGAGGCATTTATGCTCGAGGGACAGTCATTGACTCCAATGACTGAAGATATTTATTTTATGATTGGCCTCTCGAGGAGAGGGGAACCAGTCAACCTTCGTTCTTTACCCTCTAGGCCTCACAACATTGCCAAGTTGATCGAGCAACACTACGAGGCCGAAACAGATAAAGTGGGTTCCCAGGTACTGATCCAAAAAATCACCAACCTATCACTAAAAGTGATAGTTTTACATATTACGCAGATCACTAAATCTACAACTTTACATCAGGCCTCCCAGGCGCATATGCATTACGCAGTACAATGCATAAATGCATGAGTGTTCGATTGGAGTACAACCATGCTAGAGTGCATCAAGAGACAGCTCACAAACTGTCGTGGGCGAAGGAACAAGAAATTTGGGTTTGAGACTATTATGTGCTCTTTATTCTTCAAGAGGGTACCCAGTCTTAGTCCATGAGAGACAGTATGGGGGCACGTGGCCTCCTTCCCAGCAGTGTGCAGATGGGCAGCATTGTTGCCACAACAGGGGGGAGGGAGGACCATTGAGGCCTTCGATGATAATTTTTTCAACTAGTGGTCTCGGCATATTTCGGCTATAGAGGACTACCCCTATGCTGGGATCAACTTCTCCAGGGATCCTGACATGCCCGTACCTCCCGGAGCAGAGCAAGGAGAGTTAGGTACATTTTCTTTTAAAAGTTTTTTAATTTTTTAATTTCTTTTTATATATATAATTTTTTTGTATACCAGAGTATTTGACAACTTTGTATCTGTTATGTACAGATGTGGGACCAGTGCGTCCAACTGATTTTGCATGGAGTAGGTGTCGTCCATGACCAGAGGCATTACCAACAGTGGACGCCATACTAGCAGCAGCAACGGGGGTACCTCTAGCTGGAGAGGATGAGAGAGTTTTGATATGAGTGGAGCAGAACTTGACCGCACTACCCGTACTATGCCCATGGCCGAGATCAAGGATATCCTACCATCTATGTAGCCTCATATTGTTGGGGTGCCACAGACCTCGGTCCAGCTATTTCGGTGTTTAGCAAATGTTGTAGTCCACTATGGCAGGGCCAATAGGCCTTGTTCTTAGCTTAGGGTGGACCATTTTCGTGCCAAGGGCACTCTTTGTATATTTTTGAGGGCATAAGCCCTGCATTATATACCAAACTAGTTATTTTTTGAGGCACTTGTGCCCACCTATGTACTCTAATAATTTTGATATACATATATGGATAGTCAATAAGCACCCTTCTTTAATACCTCCTTTACGATGAATGGTCTGAACCACATGGGTTTGAAATTGCCTGCCCCTATGGGATCCTTATCTTGGTCATAGACCAAGACAAGGTCGCCTTCGGAGAAAATCCGACGACGAGCAAACCGATCATACTGATACTTGACTTTTTTCTTGTGAGACTCATTAGCCAGGGCTGCATCGCATCGTTGCTCATCGAGCTACTCGAGATATAATAAGCGTTCCTCAAGCGGTGAAGTGTCTAGAAATAACTGTACTACCAACTTAAGAGATGGGATCTAGAATTTTATAGGCAAGACTGCTTCCAACCCGTAAACGAGTTGAAAATGTGAGAAACCAGTGGCATTCTTTACAGACATTCGGTAGGCCCATAACACCGAGTACAACATCAAATGCCAATTTGACTTGGCCGAATTGATCGTTCGCTGTAGAATGGTCTTGAGAGACTTATTCACAACTTCCACCTGACCATTCGCTTGTGGGTAATAAGGTGATAGCTATTCTTGTCTCAACCCTAGATTTGACGTTAAATTAGACATCATTTTGTTCTAAAATTTACTACCATGGTCCGTGACAATCTCCTTTGGGACACCGAACCTTGCTATTATCTGATTAAACAAGAAGAGAGCTGTTGTCTCTCCATCATCTTTGAACGTTGGCATAGCTTCGACCCACTTAGTGAATTAGTCTACTGCTACGATGATATAATGGTGCCCCCTGGCTAAAGGGGGGTGGCATGTAGTATAATCGATCCCCTACTTAGTGAAGGGGCCAACTGTGATGACAAGAAACATAGGAGCAAGGTGTGCCCTCATCTTCCGTGAGAATATCTGGCATGGGTGGAAATTCTTGACTGATTCAATGCAATATTTGATCAACGTTGACCAATAGTAACCATCTCATAGAATCTTTTGGGTTGTTTCCAACCCAGACAAATGACCACCACATGCTCCAGTGTGGCGGTTGTTAAGCACGAGTTCTGCTTCTTCATGAGCAAGGCAGTGACGAAGGATGCAATCTACACCTTGACGATACAAAGTGTCTTCAAGTATGAGATAGATTTTTGCCTCATGGCATATATATCGATTCTCATCATGGGAATCAAAGGAAGGGCACTTCAAAGTCTGGAGATAGACTAGTATATCTCCATACTAGGGGTCCAAAGATGAAATCAGAAAAAGATCTCTTTTAATTGGTGATTCTTCGTGCGTAACATCACATGACTCGACCGAAAGTTCCGATATAAGTTTTGCAAAGACCAACGAATTTATAGATTTCACAGACACAAAATCCAAGTCAAATTCTTGGAGGATAAAAATCCATCTATTGATCTTTCCGTTGATTACATGTCGTGTCAACACGTATTGGAACGGATTCACAACGACAATGACGGTGGTCTTGCAAAACAAGATATAGTGACGAAGCCGTTGGACATCATGTACTGCTGCCAACATAAGTTTTTCAATGTGGGAGTAGTTGAGTTCTAGTCCAACCAGGCCTTGGCTCAGGTAATAAATGACGTATTCTTCAAGAAAATCGTCCTCCTGAACCAAGACCATACCGATGGTCGACTCTGCCATGACCAAATATAATAAGAAATATTTATTATAATTGGGTGGCCGAAGTAGAGGGGTAGACATGAGGGCACATTTCAACACTTCGAAAGAGTGTTGAGCAGCTTCGTCCCAATGAAAAGGAACTCCCTTCTTCAGTAAATGCATAAACCCTTTAGTGATCTCGACATAGTTTGTGATAAAACACCAAAGAAAATTGGCTTTTCCCTGTAAACTCTAAAGCTGAGGGATTGTGCACAGGGGAGGCAATTGAAATATCGCCTCAAAATTTAGAGGATCGACCATGATCCCTGTTTTCGACACTATAAAACCTAAAATATGACCTGACGTCACGCAAAAAATGCATTTGTTTGGATTCAAGTGAATCCGATAGTAGTGACATCGCTCAAAGATAAGTCAGAGGTGTGTGGGATGATCAACTCTCTTATGAGATCGTGACGCTAAATCATCGAGACACGCCTTGACTAGGTGTTTGAGATCATGGAAAGAAAAAGACATGGACTACTGAAAAGTGGCTCCAACATTCTTTAGGCCAAAAGGCATTTTTCAATAAGAAAATGTACCCCACAGACATATAAAATTTGTTTTATGCTGATCCTCGGGCTTAATTTGTATCTGATTATATCACGAGAAACCATCCATGAAAGAAAATACCTCACAACCTACACATTCATTGACGATCTGATCAATGAATGGGGTGTGGAAATTATCCTTTGGACATGCCTTTTTCAAATCACGGAAGTCCATACATACGCGAATCGTTCCTTTCTTTTTGTTGACTGGAACGAGATTCGACGCCCATTGAGTCAATTGGAAGGGGTAGATGAAACCAACTTTGAGTAGTTTCTCTACTTCAGCCTTAATGGATTCTTCTTTCTGAGGATTAACCGGACAAAGCTTCTGCCAGACTGGCTGGGCATCAGGATAAGTCATAATCTCATGTTTGACGATTCTTGGATCAATGCCCGACATTTCCTCGTAAGACCAAGCAAAAATGTTGCGAAATTCTTTAAATAAATCTGTATAGATTTGAATCTCCTTGGAAGAACAGTCTTCTCCGATGAATACATTCTCCATGATGCCAGGGGTTATGGAGATATCAATAGGTATCATTTTAGCTATGATTGCCATATTACCCTTGGCGTAAAATGCATGCGTAGCCAAAGGATTGATAGGACAAGACCTATCTCCAGTCATAGTCAACACAAATTCTCCTGCCTCTATTGTTCCTAACTCTGGGAGGAAATATGATCTATGATGGAGATCATCCCAGGGTCTATTCAGACCAGTCAATGCCTCTAAAATCACCTCGTCAGAGGGCAAGACCAAGTCTAAAGAACTGGTAGTGGAAAGGGAACCTTGAGCCTAGGTAGGCTCGAGAACTGGATCTAACTCCTGTGTGGGAGTCAGATTGAGGTCAACGAAATCTTGCTGGACTACAAAGTACTCAAATTTTGTTGCGGACAAGGGCATGGATGTGCCATGATTCCCTATCCCTTCCATCGTGGATGATGGGGAAGGAAGAATCCACAGATCAATAAAGTAAGTCATGCGGAACGATGACACTGAAAATATTTTAGCCTTAGGCTGGTTGGGGACAACCGATATCATTTTGCATCACCGAAAGGAGATGGGTAATCAAAAGTACCCATGAGAGGTGGACACAAACCAACCCCCACGTTGACGATGCCGGGTTGTGGGTTATCAATCATCAGGACCGTGGATGCCCCCGATGAAGGGTCGGGTTTGGAGAAGGACAATTGATCAATGGTCACGATTCGACCCTCATGTGGAAAGAAAAAGACCCGAAAAACTATGGAAACCACTGCATGCATGGCATATGTCCAACTCCTTCCTAACAGGAGGTTGTAGTCAAGAGGTGCATTGACCACTTCAACTTTGATGCACACGTTCTTCCCTCCTAACTGCACAGGAAAAGAAGGAATGATTCCATGTGGTCTAAAATAATGACCGTCGAAAGCCATAAGAAGAGTAGGTGAAGGAGACAAAACGGGATGGCCAATGACCTTCCAACATGCCAATGACATCATGCATGTTGAGGAACCCTCATCAACCACCGTACATAAAATATTATGGGTAGAAGATTTCATGGGGTGAGCCACTACTATCTGAAATGCAACGTGGTATGGGAGATTAGGGTTCAAGACGGTTGTATCAAGCGTGATAGTTCTAGGATTAAATGTCTCAGTGGATCCTAAGGTGGCTAGTAGAGCCTTTCTCTGCGAAGGGCAGCTCTGGAGGACCTCCAAATAAGACATCGCGCAAGGGGTTTGTGACAAATCCTCCACCACAGATGAGTTTTGGGTGGCCCTCACATTTGGATTATGTGAAGCCTTCTTGAACGCCCCTTTCAGGATGCGTGTCATTGTTTTACCCATCGTTCTCTTGATCTGGAGAGGAACAAACAGGTTTTTGGCTTCTTTACCCTTTTCGACAGTACTTGGCGTTCCATAATCATGTGCCCTAGTAGCTATGTGAGCTTCACCTTTCAACATATATATATTTGGGGTCGAGGTATTACTATACGATGAAGGGGGTCCCTGACTGCCCCCATCTGTGTTCACAGAGGCTTGAGTTAAATTTTTCCCATGAGGAAATGGGTTCGTTAACATTGCAGGCTGCTACTGCACTAATAAATTTTGGGCCTCTGTGAGTCAAAGGCACAGGTGAGTCGGGTGGTCTTCCGTGTAGAGGTTGCACAGATACTTAGACTTCTCTCTCTGTGTTGTCCCCGCCAACATTATTGGTCGGTTTCTTATCCCCCTTACCCTTCTTTTGATTTTTTTTCTTCCCTTCGTCCTGCTGGTTGGCCAATGGGTTTGTTGATTGCACGCTATGTACATCCGACGTCTGAGCAGGGGGAGCAATCGAACTAGGATTTGGGTTGGCCATTGTCTTCTGTATCGATAATTGTTGCAATTGGTTTGACATCGGATCAATGGGATTTGCTTGTGCTGAACTAACAATGTCGTTAGCATGTGGTCCAGACTTGTGTCTGGTATTATCAAGAATGGACCATGGCACATCTGGAAAAACTTCGTAAATAAAACCAGACTGAGAGTAAATCAACTCTAGATGTTGAGCTCTCATTATCGCCTCTTCCTCTGAAAAGACCCTCGACGTTGCTACATCCTTGGATAGCTGGGGTACCAAAGACTTAAGGAACCATTCCAATAGGAATGCTGGTGGAACTGGTACTTTAATGAAACTTTTCCAGCGCCTCCGTTCTCGGATGTGATCAGAGATATGGTCAGCCTTTGTCTACTCAAAGTTGGCCAACAGTTCTATGCCAACATCGTATCTCACAGGTAATTGAAAATGGTTTAAGAAAACCATTGCCAATTCACCAAAAGTAGAGTATCTTGAGCGGTTAAGCTCGATGTACCATTTCACGACACTCTCGATAAGAGTGCGTTGAAATAGACACAACTAGATGAAGTCTTCCCTCAAAGAGTTGGACAAGCACCATAGGTGAAATGTGGTTACATGATCGCCTAGATCTTCGTTAGTCTTGCCTTCGAACTTTGGAATGTCTAAGGGCAACTTGATTGGCATAGTAGGCCAACGTGGATCGTAATTGATTGGGTCATCCAATAATATTGACAAGTCTGGCAAATGAAAAGTTGCCAGAAATGATAGCTTAGGTTGTTGAGTATGTAAAGGAGGATAGGAGCCTAAGATTTGGCTAGCACCAGGTTGCCAGGAAAAGTTAGGTTGCTGCCCTAGGTTCTGGTAAAAACCATGGCCAACGCTAGCATTCAGATACTGTGCTAGTTGAGACGTCATTGACTGACTCCCATAATAGGATGTTGAGGGATGAGAAGAGATTTCTCCCGACATTGTGTTCCAAAGGTTATGGAAAGGGTTTCCCCCTGCCGATCCGATGGGCATAGGTACTAAGCCTTGCCCAGGGTTCCATTAACCATGGAATGGGTTTCCCCCAGTCAACATCCATGGCGAGGGAACTGATCCCTGCCACAAATTCCAAGGTCCTTGAGAAGTGTGTTCCCCCTGTGCAGGATTAGTACCCTACGCAGGATTTTGTAATCCAAAACCAGGGTTGCACCCGACCGAGATGGTAGTTGACGAGAATGTGTTGTTACCAAATGCGTCGAACAAAGAGAATGACAAAGAACCCACTGATGTGGTACTAGAAGAAGGTCCTTGACTACCTGATCCGATCGAGCTGTGATTCATGTTCAGCCATGCGGGCTACTGAGAAGCACCACCGATCATGATGCGTTACCCTTGGAGGGGAAAGCTGTATTAGAAGTGGCACTGATAAGTTGGTGATCAGAGAGTTATATAGACTGAGAGATTTCACTCCACGGTCATAAATAGTCAGTTCCTCTGGAAACGAATGTTCTCCTTTTGGAGATGGCTCACGTACAGTTTCCTGTGGCCCGGTCACCTCAAATGACCCTTCCTGGTCAAGTCTTCACCTTCGTGGTGGCAGTGGTGGCTCCAAGTTAATTGACGAAAGGCCCAAAAGTATTCGCGACTGACAAAGCTCTTGATCTTCCACTGTGTGAGAAGATCAATGACACACTAAGGATTTTCTAATGTTGAAGACCAAACACGCACTAGAAAAAGTTCCTATGAGATAAAGCAAGCAAACCACTATTACTAGTTGGAAGAACACCTACAACAACCAACACTAGAGAAACTTATCAGTGCAAGTGAAACTCGAACACAAAATCACCCTCTGGGTATACTCTGCAAAATGTCGTCCAATGTCTATCCTAGGTATCACAGTATACCCCCACAGTCACCTATGTAAGTCCCTAAAATCAAAGGCAACTAGGTCTCCAGCTTGTGAACAACTACCAAGCGGGTACAATTGACAGTCGGGTGGACCGCAATGAGAAGGGTATCAAGCCCAAAACCTATCGAGGGTATCAAAAGCAAGTGTTTCAGAAGACAACTAAGGACCTCGAATGGATTCGAGACCCACGAAGCTCCATGGAAAATGCGATCAACATAATCCCAAGATAAGTCCTCTATATGTGTTCCTCCGCTATGATTGATCTGGCTTTGGAGGGGTTATGTCCGCTACCTTTCTGCATGCGACCTCGTGTTTAATCCCTATGTTAGAGGGGGGTCCCAGATAATTTCCACGTTACTGGAATTTTTTCACTCCTTAACACAGACTCCTATGTTTGTTTTATAGCCTTGAAGAGTTTCCTCTCCAACCTAAATGAAGGCTCTAGCGTAATCTAGTTGATGGACCCTACAAACATGAAAGTCTGATTAATTTTAATTAAGCGTTAATTTTAAGTGGTTTGTATTAAGTCAAAGGAACGAAAATGAAATTGATGGTGTTTGTAAAGAGACGAAAGAGAAGAACAAATGCTGGAAACAAAATTACTTCTTCTTCAACAAACAAAGATTTGCAAATGGAAAACTCTTTAACCAACTTTTCTTTCTAAGATCTTTTAAAAGAAAAAACTCAAAATGAATTTCGCTCGACTACGAGCTACTTAAAGTCCTAAGTATTCAATAAAGAACTTAAGAAATCACTCTTCTTCCTGACAAGTAAAGACAACTAACCTAACTACTTAACCAAACAAGAAACTGTTTTTTTGTATATGATTCAAAAATAAGAAACTTGAAAATGAATTCTTTTATTTTCTTCTAAAGCAAGTAAAAGGGAAAATTAAATACAAGACAAAACCCAAGAAACTGACTTTAGGTCTACTGCGGATTGCAGGGAGTCATTGAAAGAACCACAAAGGATAAAACAGAAAAGACTCACAGACTCATCGAAAAAACCCTTTAACAAAAACACAAGCAATCATTAAAAGATAAAGAAATTGATGCCAAACCTAGGCTCAAAGACTGTAACTATAGATACTAGGACTAGATTAAGAAACCCCTGAGAAGTCAGACTTCAATCAGGGAAGAGGATGACTGCCTCTTCTTGAGAAAAAGGTTTCCTGGCACAAGCACGCAACTGACACTTAAGCGTCCTGCATATGTACGAGGGCTTTCCAAAGGTAGGGTGTGTATGTATGTGGGCAGACCCACTACAGGCTGTGTATACCTCTGTAACTTCTCAAAACAGAAAACCAACAATCAAAGCTTACAAGGCAGGGAGTACTGGTATGGAAGAAAAAAATCCCTTAAAGACTCAGTAACTTAAAGAGAACTCAAAGAGGTAATTAAACCAATTAAGACACCAAAAAAGATCCCCTAAAAACCCTAGAGGCTCCCCAGTATGGTCTCCAATTATGCTATAGTGGGAAAACCCCTCTATGGACTACACTAGGATTCTAAAGTATAGGCAGAGCTAACCGTCTAAAGTCTCCTACTTTTAACAACTATCCCGAAAACACCCCAGATTCATGCATAAAGTACAAAGTATAGGGATCCAATAGTCTTACCTTAAACTCTGCGTCCGGTGTCGATCCTTATGCGTTCGGTCGCTTCTCAACTACAAATCTCCTCCCAAGGATGACCTGCATTCACCAAAAGATAAACAAGAAACTACGAACATGCATTCTACATATGAATTAATGGGTTAGATGTCATAACAAAATGTAAATCAAACATGAAGAATGAACACATCATATGGCGGGATGGAAAAAGTACTTCTTTATATTAATCTTATAGAGTTACTTACAAAATGAGATCGATGACTTCTCCTCGAACTTGGTCCTGGGCTCCTCTTCACCAAGCTCCAACTTCTTCCACATATCCTTCTTTTCTCACACTTTTCTCTAGAGAATGGGCATAGGCTTATGAATGAGGAAAAATGCAAGAATAGGGAATTCTGGCTCAAAACTCACAATGTGGCTGCAAATTCTTGGGGCAAGGGGGGAAAGAAAAATGGGTAGAGTTTCACTGTTGTTGTGTTTCTCCTTGGAATGAGACCCCAACACCTGTTTTTATATGAAAAAAATATGGCTATTCAGTTGGGTGATGGGCTATAGGCGGTCAATTGGTTGGGAAACTACCCAATAGCCCGTAATCTCAACAAATCCCTTACAACTTTTTATTTCTTGCAACTTTTGTGGGTATACGTGAGATTTAATGGTGCAACTAGTGTACGTACATCAGGAGTAGTGGTTCAACTAGCATACATATGCGGGCAGTATTGGTGCGTGGCATGTACATCTTCAAAAAATGTGCTTTTAAGAAGAGTCGTTCTGTATTGGCTTGGCAAAAATAGTAAGTAAGATGGCCTAATGCTAGGTCTACATGTGTGGTGCAATTTAGGGTTATAACACTTGTTCTCTTATATAGGGGACACATCCAACTCTTCTTCTATGAAGAGTAAGTTGAAGAATATAAATCTTAATTAGCCTATAACTATAATAAGAGAGTTGAACAAATGGTGTTCTAGTATGTATATCTATGAAAAAGAGATAGAATTACTAGTTCAACTTCTAATGATGGAAAAAAAACATTTCTCAAATTTAATCAAATTTAAATTACAGTCATAATTTCCTCAAGAATGAATTTGGTTATCAAATAACTGGACAACTGGGACTTATTCACTTACAATATTTGTCCTACACTTATCAAAAAGATCTAATGAATTACCAGTTCGATCCATTTTTTTTAGCAGAAAGATGGGTATTCCTTTTTTTTGGTCATAACATTAACTCTTCACAAATATTGTGTCGAACCAACCCCCCATTTCATGGACCCCCTTTATCACTCCACTCAAGATCATTAATTTCCAAAGGGATTTTACTGATAGGTCCTATGGGAACTGGTTGATCCTATTTGGTCAAAAGTCTAGAAACAGACTCTTATGTTCCTTTAATCAAAATGTCTCTAAACAAGTTCTTGTATGGTGGGTATTTGTAACATCCCACTCTACCAATCACACTTTTATTGACTTATTCTTTGATGACACTTGCGTGTAAGTGATCCGATTATGGTACATTGTGATTTCGTTTCGATTATGGATTATACATGATGATGATAATGTGTTGTGACTTGTTGTTATTTAATATATATGTATTGGTAAGTGCTATTGATGAGTTTTCCTGAGTGTGCAAGACACATGACAGATTATGGATGATGATGACATCAATGGGATTCCTGGGACTCCGGATTGAGTCAGGGAGTGGATTGTATTTTTGTTTGAGTACTTCATTTTACGCGCATGTGCCATATGATTGATTTAGTATGATGTATGTATATGGATCATTGATAGTGTTTCTGTCAATGGATGCATGCTAATGATGCTTGCTAATCCGACTCACATAAGGAGTAAAGTGGCCATGCACATAAACCAGACATTGAGGGAGAGGTGTGGCAACGTCTCTATCACAACCTACTAGCACTCTCACTGTGGCTTGAATGGTAGGTTAATGATTACCTAGTTCAAGAGGTCCACAATGTCGTGAGGATAGACCGAGACTGTCTCTCACTGATATTTCTAAGGAGCGCGCAATAAGGTGGAGTCCTTATTCCTTAGAAGCCCTTAATCTCTAACAAGTTTGACCAAGTGGAGTGATGACTCCAAGGGTCGAAAAAAATTCCAAAACCAGTTGAATGTGAGTGGCACCCTTAGAGCATGGAGGTGTGTCTTTAGGGGAACACCATGTAATTAAAATCTTGAGTAAATAAATCTAGGTGGCCTAGAAAACATTGAATTGATTAGACCTTGTCAGATCAAGATAATTAATTAAATAGTGAATTTATTAATTACAAAACCCATTAAAAGTATAAGCCTAATTCTAAGACTAAGCTTAAGTCTAATTTTAGTTAGGGGACTAAATTAAAGTAGTAAATAAATCAAAAGAATAGAGATAAATCAATTTAAGGAAAAACTGAGAATACAATCTAAAGATTGGATAAAATGCACATGCGTGCATGAAATTTATAAAAGGGATTTTTAAAATAGAAAGAAATAAAATATGAGAGAATAGGTGTACACATAGAATAGTATCTAGAGTCAAGCTACCACGAA